>CM034304.1:3671624-3727759 GCA_019925795.1 Dendrobium chrysotoxum
TTGATTATTTGATTATTTTACTTATTATTTAATTAAAGTAAATCAATAAATTTTTTAAATTTTAAGAAAATTATTTTAAAGTATTTTAAACATCCAGAGGACTTATTGAAATTATTTTGAGCGTTATTTTGATTTGATTTTATTTTATTATCAAAATTACCTATGTATTACATATATAATTTTTTTAAAAAATTTATTTTAAAATTAATATGTATATGTAAATCATTTTAAGCACTTTAAGTTTGACTTGATATTTTAGTAAGAGATTGAGTTTGATTAAGTTGATTCAATGGGGATTAGATAATGAGTAATTAACTTATTAATTATTCATTATCTAAGCTTTATTTTTAAATATTTAAATCGTACTTTGATTTTTTGTAGGGTACACACACTCACCTAGTTAAGGCTCTCTTAGATCTAGGATTGGATTGTGACTATTTGCCACATGTACATGTTAAGTCTAAGGGTTAGCAAAACATTGATTCAAACCCATCAAACTTTTTTTTTTGAAGAACCACAAAAGCATTTACTAAAAAAAGAAAAAGAAAAGAAATACAAAGACCTATGTGATAAAAATACTATCACATTCCTTCCTAATCAAGTCGATAATGCTTGATGGAAGGTTACCAAACATAGAACAATCCCAATAGAAATCTCCTAATGAGGCACAATTAGCACAAGCATCCGCTAATTTATTACCCTCCCTAGTCACAAAATGGAAATTTACATTAAGAAAACATTCCAAAAAAGAGAAATCCATTCTATGCACCACCTTATTCGTCGCCTTCATCAAAGAATTCTGAAGAAGCTTAATCACATTGATATTATCACCTTCGATAATAATACCATTTAATCCATTTATCCAACCTTGAATAAAATTCTTAAAATAAAAAACAGCAATTTGTTCCAGTAGAGAAATGTCTCAATGAAGCATCATTTTCCCATAAGCCATAATAAATTTTCCTTTATGATCCCTCAAAACACCAGCTATACTTGCTTTATTAGAATCTAGTAAAGAAGCATCCACATTAAGTTTAATCCAATTTGAAGGCGGGGGATACCAATCTTTAGACAGCAAATAATTCTGATTAGTATCCCATATCTTACAAATAGGAATAAATAAAGGTTGAAATGAGAAAGATACAGTATTTGCTGCTAGAGAGTTGTGAAAGTTCGATAGGGATGTTAAGCCCTGATGAACTAGTCCCGAGGCTAACCAAGAGGGGGGGGGTGAATTGGTTATTTAAAAATTCGACAGCAATAGTAAAAAAATTTTTATGAGATGCAGCGGAAATAAGTAAATACTCAAACGAAAAGATTAAACACAAATTTCACCCAAGCGGATAATCACAGAAAACTAAAGTGCAAAAAGTAATCAAAAAAAATATTCCAGATTTTTATAGTGGTTCGGTCAACCTAACCTACGTCCTCTCCCCGGAGCCTCCCCTCCGAGTATTGCACTAACTCAAAGTGTCTCTCCTTTTGCTCCCACAGCAAGGCGGAGAAGCCTGTACAAAAACCTCCTTTCCACCGACACGGTGAGGCAGAGAACCTAACCTCCTTTTGCTTCCTCCTGAAGCAGGCAGAGAACCTAACCTCCTTTTGCTTCCTCCGAAAGCAGGCACAGAACCTCGGACTCCTTTCGCTTTCTCCTGAAGCGGGCAGAGAACTCCAGATCTTCTTGCGAATGATCCTCTCACAAAGAACACCAAGACGACGAGCGGAGAAGACGACTTTGATCCTTGCTTGGAGCAACCTTCGTGAACCCCTCACGAACTCCCCCTCACAAGATGATCTCTCTCTCTATCCCAAACTCTCTCTCTCTAGGGTTTCTCTGGAAAGGAAAGTGGCAAAAGATTTTTCTTGTTCGAAGAAAAATATGTTTTAAAAGAGGGCTTAAAATTTACCCTAAATCTCAACTGGTCGGCCTAGATCGTCCAGGACGATCGATAGATCATCCTGTATGATCAGTTCAAAATCAGCTGTTTCAGCCTAGATGATCTGGCTCTTCTGGATGATCAGTGGAAAAAGTTATTCTGATCGTCCCGTATGATTCTGCTATTATCTGGGATGATTTGTGTAAATTCAAGAATATCGTCCAGAAGACAGCTCGGCTCATCAAGAGAAAATTGTGTTGGACGACTAAAAAATGACTTGATCGTCCAGGACGATACGGATATCGTCCTGTACGATTAGTTCAAAAAGTGCCAAAATCATCCTGATCACCACACTGGACATACAGCTGAAATGCACTAGACGATCATGATCGACCAGGACGATCCTGTGATTATCTAGGACGATATGATCGTATCAATCAAATATTAATTGCTTTCCTTAATTACCAGATTAATTTTGGCATGATTATACTGGATCATCCAGGATGATACACGTATCATCCAGGACGATCAGACCAAATATCTTAAAATAAAAACTTGCCTAACTTGGTCTGGCAGCTGATAATTTCTGATTTGAGCCTATCATCCCGGACGATGTCGGGATCATCCAGGATGATCTGCTTAATCAGACACACTTAATTTGTTCGCCCTAATTAGGGTTTTTGTTTTTACTTGATCGTCCAGGATGATGGGAATATCGTCCAAGATGATCTGAATAAAAATTGAACAGAAACTCTAATTCACTCAAGCTCTCCCCCTGAGTGTGTGTGTGTGCAAGGTTACTTAGCTAGGGGATCAGTTACATTACAATTGACTCAAAAAAATGAAAATAATACATTTGGACACACTTGGACCGGATCTTGAGTTGGCTTGAGTTACTCTTGATCTTTTGTACCTGAAATGGGTTAGCCAAGCAAAGCACAATAGAAACATGTTTGTCATCATCAAAACCAAATTTACAACAATCTCCCCCTTTTTGATGATGGCAAACATATGTGCAGTAGTTTAAAAAATAAAAGAACTAGGAGATCAAAAAACAAAATTTTTTAAATTTTATTGAATAACCAGAATAGTACAGGAAACATAACTACACATGAAGCAACTAACACAAGACAAGAGCAAAAGCTACTATAACTAAAATCAAGAACAAAAAGTACTACAACTGACTCCCCCTTTTGACATCACAAAAAGGAGGAGGGCCAACAGAAAAACAGAAGCAACAGTACAAATAGAAAAAAAAAATATCTACAAAACATAACACTAAAACGGAGGCGGATCCTGATCCGAGGGAGGAGGTGGCTGTGGTGGTGTAAAGTAACTATGGATGGCTGCAAAGTGGGCTCCAAACCAGGCAAGGTCCTGGTCGTGCTATTGTTGATGCTGAGTAGCATAGTGAGTAAAGCGCTGCAGATCCTCTGCGTGCTACTGCTCCTTGGCAGCAACATAGGAATCGAAGCAGGCCTCCCACTGATCGAAGCGCTGCACTAGATAGTCAAAAAGAGAAGCAGGGGTGGGAATAGCTTATTCCTCTTCCTCCTCAACATTCGGGGCGGGCTCCGGATATAGTCGGGTACTGTGTAGGACATGGAATGAATTATTTGTGAAGAAGGAAGGAGGGACATTTGGAGGTTCTAGATACTGCAGGTCATATTTGATTTCCAAGGCATATGCAATGATATGTCCTAAGGCTAGATTGGGATGACGTCTATCACCCGGAACCCTAATAGTGTTAGGTGCTCGATATATCGGATAAGAAGGTCAGTGGCATTAAAGTCCCGATGAGCTAAGATGTAATATGTGGTCAGAGATAGTAATTGGGTGATGTGAATACGATCCCCATCCTTAGGGATGATGGAGGAATGAAGGACGTACTGAATGGTCCGTGCATCCTTAAGGAGGGAAGTGCAAGCATTATCGTGGTAGGGTGCATTCGTATTTCGAAGAAAGTGATTGGCGACACTCCAATCATAGTCAGGGTCAGTAATAAGAGTGCGGATTTTATCGCCAGACACAGAGAGTTGAAGAATTTTATGAAAGTCCTGAGCAGTGAGTTCTACAGGACGTTGATTCACATAGGAGCGGAGGGTGGAATAGTCAGCAGAAATGCACAAATTTGCGAAGAAGACTTGAAGAAGTTCAATGCTAAATAGAAAGTCATGGGTAAGGATGAAAATGAGGGAGGTGTGTGTAAAAAGATCGAGAATAGGATAGGTAAGGGTGCGAGGGTTTAATATTTTTGACTGTGTGATCCCCACCTCACGATAGCGCTCGAAGGCAGCCTGATCGGCTGCATTGGGAAAGTGGGGATCAACATTCCCCCGGGAGGAGCTCACACCCTTTTGCCTAGCTTCCCGCCAGCCATTAGAAAGCTCAAGTGAGGGAGAGTGGAAGGAGATGTGTGGAAAAACCTGAAGAAATTGGCTGTTTAAATAGAAATCAGTCGGATCATCCCGTACGATCGCGAGATCGTCCAGGATGATATGAGCATTTATAACGGCTAGGATGATTGGTCAAAAAGGTAGTCAGATCATCCAGGACGATCAGATATCATTCAGGATGATTAGACAAAGGTGATCGTCCTGAGGAGTCAAGCCGGACGACCGTTGATGAAAAATATCATCCAGGACGATTAGGTGGATCGTCCAGGACGATGTGTAATAAGTGTGACGGATGGGCTAAATTCGAATCGTCCAGCTGCTGACACGTGGATCGTCCAGGATGATGAGGTGGATCGTCCAAGATGATGACCAATAATTGGGTCAATCTCAGTCATTCGATCAGATCAAGAAAAGATGGATCATATCATCCAGGATGATGTAGGTATCGTCTAGGACGATCACCAATAATTGGTGTACTCAACAGTATGATCAGAGTGGAGGCAATTTGAATGGATCATCCAGGATGATTTATGGATCATCCCGGATGTAGAATATCATCCAGGATGATGTGGGGATCATCCAGGATGATGTGAAAAAACTAGAAAAAGATGGAGGATGGAGATGAAAGATCAAGGACCCAAAAAAAAGACACAAATAGTAAAATAAAAAAATAAAAACAAAGGGAATAAAACTTCAAATGAGAACACAAAAACAACCAGAACACAAAGACTACGAGCGGAGAAGATGACTCTAATCCTTTCTTGGAGCAACCTTCGTGAACCCCTCACGAACTCCCCCTCACAAGATCCTCTCTCTCTCTCTCCCAAACTCTCTCTCTAGGGTTTCTATTGAAAGAAAAGTGGCAAAAGATTTTTCTTGTTTGAAGAAAAATATCTTTTAAAGGAGGGCTCAAAATTTGCCCTAAATCTCAACTGGTCGGCCAAGATAGTCCAGGACGATTGATAGATCATCCTGTACGATAAGTTAAAAATCAGTTGTTTTAGCCTGGACGATCTGGCTCTTCTGGACGATCAGTGGAAAAAGTTGTTCTGATTGTCCCGTATGATTCTGCGATCGTCCGGGATGATTACTGTAAATTCAGGAATATCATCCAGAAGACAGCTCAGGTCATCCAGAGAAAATTGTGGACAACCAAAAAATGACTTGATTGTTTAGGACGATACGGGTATCATCCTGTATGATTAGTTCAAAAAGTGCCAAAATCATCCTGATCAGCACACTGGACGTACAACTGAAATTCACTAGACGATCATGATCGTCCGGGATGATCCTGCGATCGTTCAGAATGATATGATCGAATCAATCAAATATTAATTGCTTTCCTGAATTACCAGATTAATTTAGGCATGATTATACTGGATCATCCAGGACGATACACGTATCATCCGGGACGATCATACCAAATATCTTAAAATAAAAACTTGCCTAACTTGATCTGGCGGGTGAAAATTTCTGATTTGAGCCTATTGTCACGGACGATGTCGAGATCGTCTAGGATGATCTTCTTAATCAGACACTCTTAACTTGGTCGCCCTAATTAGGGTTTCTATTTTTACTTGATCGTACAGGATGATGTGAATATCGTCCAGGACAATCTGAATAAAAATTGAACAGAAACTATAATTCACTCAAGCTCTCCCCCTGAGTGTGTGTGTGCAAGGTTATTTAGCTAGGGGATCAGTTACATTACAATTGACTCAAGAAAAGAAAAATAATACATTTGGACACACTTAGACCTGATGTTGAGTTGGCTTGAGTTGCTCTTGATCTTTTGTACCTGAAATGGGTTAGCCAAGGAAAGCACAATAGAAACATGTTTGTCATCATCAAAACCAGATTTGTAACAAGTTGGAAGATAAAACCTACCTTCCATGCGTATAACAATTCCTTGCATTCCAGTTCTGATAAATAGTGGACATATAGATTTTAACCATCAAAGAATTCATATGAGAAGCTTTTTATAATTCCTTCAAACATTGAGACAAATTAATGAATCTCAGTAATTGAATACCCCACCTTTCCAGAATTTGGAAAATTTCAAGTAGCTTAAGACATTGTGTAGAAATATGGGTACTATTTTCATCTTCAATGCAACCTCTAGGACATATAGTGGACTCACAAAGTCTCCTATAATTCATCCAATAGTTAGTAGGCAATGCCTCATTCATAAGCCTCCACAAAAAATAGTGTTACCATGGGAGTAACTTTTAACTTCTTCATCCACTTGCAGTTAACAACATTATTTGCATTATTATTCCAAGCCTGGAATGCAAAAGCAGCAGCTGACTTCCCATTATTATTTACAATGAGTTCCAATTGGTCTTGTTGTAACACTTTATCTACAAGAATTTCAGAAAATAATCTTACCAAATCTTCTTAAAATAAAGAACACATAACTTCCTTATTCCAAAACCTATTTCCGTCCAGCAATGCAGCAACAGATTTACCTTCAACTTCTTGAATATTGAACATAGTTGGCCACTTATTTAAACATCTATTCAATATCCACATATTATTCGGAATATTAACAGACTTCCCATTTTAAACTCTCCATGTGACAATTTGCTTCAATGAATTAGCTCCATCTGTAATAATACGCTAAGCTGTGGATTAGTTTCTCCTTGCCACTTCTTTCCAAATATCATATCGATACTTAGCTCCAATAATCTTGCTAAGCAATGAACTTCTGTTCTAAATAAAGCTCCACGCAATTCTAGCTCTCAAAGGGCCTTGTCTTTGAGCAGCCCCCTGAATACCAAAGCCTCCTTGATCAGTGGATTTATGAAGAGTTTCCCAAGATATGTATTACATATCTTTTCTTCCTTGATCCTTATGCCATAAGTCGTTTCTACAATACTTATTAATATTATTGAGTACACTCTTTGGTACCAATGAGTGTGATATAGAGAATATAGGAACTAAGGAACATACTGACCTCACCAAAGAAATTTTACCAGCCAAGGACAATGACCATAAGCCCTATGTATTAAGCATATTCATGGCTTTACTAAGTATAAAATCGAAATCTGAATAGTTCAACCTCTTAGTAGTCAACTTAATGCCTAGATAACGAATTTCTTTGACTTTATGAATTCCCAAAATTCTTCCAATTTTATTTTTTTGCCTTTCGAGAAACAACATTTCCAAATAAAATAGTAGATTTTTCCTGATTAATTCTTTGCCCTGTCCATTTGCAGTAATCTGACATAATCCTATTGCTAAATCTTGCATTGGATAAAGAAGCTTCGGCTACTATCATTACATCATTAGCAAATAACAAATGGGAAACTTTGGGGAAATTAGAAGTAATTTTAATACTGAACTCCCGACCTCTTTCTAGAAAAGCTTTAGATAACAACTCAGAACACAATATAAAGAGTCCTAGAAACAATGGGCATCCTTGTCTAAATCCACATTCAGCCTGGATCCAATTACTTCTCCTCCCATTAATGATGATAGAAAACTTTGGGCGTGTTACACATTAAATAATTGCATTAATAAATATCTTAGGAAATCCCATAACCAAGAGGACCTGATTCAATGCTGCCAAGCACATACTGTCATATGCTTGCTCCATATCAAGTTTGAGCAACATAAATCCAGGTTTAGCTTTAGAGAATCTATGCTTGTTAACAATCTGATGAACAATAAGAAAGTTATCAGAGATCGATCTATCGGGTTCAAACGCTCCTTGTTGTTCATAGACCACACACGGAATAACTTCCTTCAATCTATTCCATATCATACTAGCCACTGCCTTGAAAATGGTTTGACATAAACTTATTGGTCAAAACTTTTTGACTTCATCAGCATTACTAACTTTAGGGATCAAGACTACTAAAGTTTCTTTCCAATCTTTTGGCATACTTCCTGATTCAAAGAAATCACTTACTGCATTCCATACCTCCATATTAATAATATTCCAAAAAGACTTGAAAAAGGAGTTAATCGCATCACTTCCAGGAGATTTGTTACTGTCCATCGTCATAATCGAAGCCACAAGTTCTTATTTTTGAAATTCTGCCATTAGTATTTCTTGAAGCTCTTCTATCATCTTACAATCAGTTTTAAAGTTCGGCCACCCATCCAGAGAATAATCCCTATTTTTCTATTCCTTCATAAAGAAATCTTCACATATAGATTGAATACAATCTGGATCAGTTATACTATATCCATTCAAGTTCTTAATTTGATGAATGTAATTGCCATTTCTTCTAGCATTAGCAAAGTTATGAAAGAACCTAGAATTATTATCTCCTTCCTCCAACCATTGAGCTCTAGAATGTTGCCTCCACCACGTCGTATGTTTAACTAGAGTAACGTTAAGGTCATGAACATTCATTCTCAAAATAGATAACCTTTTTGGGCTTAGACCAGAAATACTCTTTTCTTCTTGTAAAGCCAGAATATCTATTTGTAGTTTAGTTTTCAGTTCATTTAAGTCTTGCAACTTTGTCTTACTCCAGTAATAAAGACATTTAAGAGACCTTGATAACTTTATTTGGAGGATATTCGAAGCACTACCATAGTCAAGTTTATGCCAAGCTTTCTAAACCACACCCCAAGAAGCACATAAGAGCACCACACTTTTTCAAATTTGATAGATTTCTGAAAAAACACTTTACTATTCATCAAATTTGGAAGGATTGGACAGTGGTCTGAAGCAATTCTGGGCAAATGATTGATAAAAGCAAATGGAATTACATCCAAGGCTCTAGAATTAAGACAAATTCTATCCATCCTTTCCCAAATACAGGCTAGTCCCTCTTTGTTATTACACCAAGTAAATTTAGGTCCCCTAGACCCAATGTCATGATAATCATTCTTATTTAAAAAATCCTTCATTTCTTGCAGTCCTTTAGAAAACAGGAATCTTTTACCTCCTTTTTTTTCAAATTTGGATAGGATGCAATTAAAATCACCCCCAATAATACAAGGATCCATAGCAGATGAATAGCCATCAATCAATTCCCAAAGTTTCCTTCTTTCATACAGATTTTTATTAACATAAATAATGGCAACAAACCAAGTAACTCCCTTTGGATCAGTTAATTTTCCAATGATACATTGATTTGAAGAATCAGGCACAGTAAATGAGGAAATATTACTCTTCCATAGAGCTAGAATACTGCCAGAAGTACCCTTAGCATCAAAATAAAAAAAATCCCAATCACTCCAATTAATTCTACAAACTTCATTTATATCCATAGAAACCAATTTGGTTTCCACAATGCCAGCAAAAAAAACACCATTATCTTTAATCACAGTCCTTAAATAGTGGGAAGCCTGTTTTTTCTTAGCTCCGCTATAATTCCAAAAAAGCATAGAATACATTAAGCATTTAATGGGGAACAGCCCCCCACACCATTCACCTTCTATCCTCCT
This sequence comes from Dendrobium chrysotoxum, assembly GCA_019925795.1. NCBI lineage: Eukaryota > Viridiplantae > Streptophyta > Magnoliopsida > Asparagales > Orchidaceae > Dendrobium > Dendrobium chrysotoxum. The sequence goes on from CM034304.1 coordinate 3,681,304, forward strand.
TTCTTTCCTCTAAGACTGCTCTTTAGAGGTACAAACTTTTTAACATCCTTCTTCATATTAGCATTGGTTGTAAGATTAGAATCAATATTCTGATAGGGAAAACTTGAGTTCGCAAGTAATCCAGGAGGAACTACTTGAGTTTACAAGCAACCCTTCCCATCTTTTCCACTCATAGAAGAAGGAAGACCATTCTAATAAAGATCTTCACTGAAAGCCTCATCTTGAATACCTTGAATAACAACAACTTCTTCTTCACCATAAGCAATAATTGTAGTAATATAATCAGCTTCTTTCACTGGATCTAAATTAGATTTAGTATTCTCGATAGCAGCAGATTGCAATTCCTTGTCATCTTCTAGATATCCAATCACCACTTTTTCTGGGTTGGCATCTAAGGTTGTAGTCTCTTTAATTTCCACCACATTTTCCATTATTATTTCACCTTCCTCAGCCACCATAATATTCTCCTTATCTACATTCTTTCTCCTATTATTAGATATCTTCAAATCCTTTTAGTTCCCTCACCAACAATAGTGACTGTCTCCACCAAAGTTGAATAACTATTATTACTCTTATTATACACCAAAGTTGAATAACTATTATTACTCTTATTATACCTTATATGCAATGAGGCCCCTTTAGGTACTCCTTGAGCTATCCTCTTATTATTTTTATAATTGACAAGAACCCATGGTCCATAGGTTTCATTCTTATCAATTTCTTGCCCCATAATCTCAATGTTACCTTGACCTTGCTTCTTAATAGCTTTGATCGCTTCATCAGGTACCAAACCTTTCTTCTTACAATCACTTTTAACATGGCCAGTCATCCCACATTCAAAATAGAATGTAGAAATCTTCATGTATTCAACTTTTTGAAAAAATCTTCCCGATATACTCTCCACCCAAACACCAAGGGAAGACTTTGGTCCAGCTTCACACGAACACAGACTCTTGCAAATTCTCTTCTGCCCCATTGAAACATGTTACCATCTAACATCAATGGAACTCCATCCATGGAAGAAACTCTCACCACATTAACCACATCCCAACATTGCAAGGGAGAATGAGGCATTCTAATCCAAATAGGTGAGGTCAAACCTTTCAAAGATAAAGGGGAAAAGTCCGAATTCCATTTATCCATACCTATGATATGGACATTCACGTACCATGGGCCACCTATAAGAACACCACCCAAAGCTTCGACAGATTTAAAAGAATACAAGAACCAACCCATTCCAAGGGTAGTTAAGTGAAATTGTCCAAATTGTAACCATTGACGTCTAAACTCCCAAGCCACTTTGTGAGAAGGAATATCTTTACCAAAAACTTTGGTCACCAAAGTGTTTTTTAGGATACGTGCATTCAAAAACTCATTGGCCTCATGTAATTTCACTACTTTACCATCATCTGTCAACACGTCATCTTTATTCTTAAAATTTACTTTGACGTAAGGCTTTTTAGACCAAGGATTACCTAAACCAATACCATTCCCATTCCTTACAGGCATTTCATCAAGAACACATAATTCATTAAGGACCTTCTTCTAAGCAGAATCCAAGAAACCACCTTCCGAACACTTATCACAATTTTGAATAATATTTTTGTTAACAAGATTCAGGGAATTCACATTTATCGCACTATTTCTAGGGATTACATTTGAATTTCCAGATCTATCAACAAAAATATTCATTCCTGAAGAAGAAGCTCCAAAATTGTTTGGTTTTAAAGGAGAATTAACAGGAGACCTCAAAGTTCGAGGCGTTTTACAATCAGCCTCATGAGAAATAGCCTTACCTTTACCTTGAATATAAGTTGTTTACTTAGGAACATTTTCATCAAATTCCTTTATCACTATACCTATACAAACCCATCAAACTTAGTGACATGACTAAGGATAATAAGGACCTTGATTAAAAAGCTTTGAAAAATTATAATGATTAGGATACATATCCTCTTGACTTGAAATCTTGACCACTTAAACTTAGTAACACATACAGCCTTAAAACAAGTTTTCACTAAATTTTGAAGTCATTAAGCCCGCTAAATTTATTTAATCAAAATTAAACTTTAATTAAGACTTAAAACATTCTAAAAATTCTAATAAATCAAATTTAAACCCAAAAATTATAAATATGATCTCCAAATGACTAGAATTGATTTCTTAACTAATAAAAAATAAAAGCCCCTTGATTGGACATCAAATTTGATCTTTCTTTATTTTTAATTAAAATTTAATATTTAACTATTTTAATAAATTAAAAATTACAAAAAATTCTCAAGCACCTAATAATCCATCCTTAGATCATTTCTGATCTTTGGAGGTGATTTTAAGAAGTTTGGAATCAATTTAGATTTAAATCATCAAAAACCTCCAACTTAAGTTAATTAAATAATTCAATTAATTTATCTAACTTTGAAAAATCATAACTAATTCATGAAAACTCCAAATTGAGTAAACTCAAAGGCATTCAACTCATATTAAGGTCTAATACAACAACAACAACATCAAGCCTTTATCCCACTATGTGGGGTCAGCTACATGAATCCTTTTTCTCCATTGTGTCCTATTAAAAGTCAAATTCTCGTTTAAATCTAATAAAGAAAGATCATTTCTAATATTTTCTAACCAAGTCTTTTTAGGTCTACCTCTACCTTTCTTAACATAAGTCAAATCTAAGACCTCTACTTTCCTAACCGGGTCATCGGGAGGCCGCCGTTTTACGTGACCAAACCATCTAAGGCGACTCTCTCTAATCTTATCTTCCACTGGAGCTACTCCAACCTTTTCACGAATATGCTCATTTCATATCCTATCTCTAAGGGTAAAGCCACTCATCCACCTGAGCATCCTCATCTCTGCAACACTTAACTTAGAATTATGCTTCTCTTTTAATGGCCAACATTCAGCACCATAAAGCATTGCAGGTCTGACCACCATCTTATAGAATTTTCCCTTAAGTTTGAGGGGTACTTTTCTATCACACAATAAGCCCGATGCATTCCTCCACTTCAACCATCCAACTTGGATTCTGCTGATAATATCCCCATCTATATCACCATCACTCTGAACAATAGATCCAAGATATCTAAAACGTGTACTCTTATTAATGACTTGATCGGCCAAAGTCACAATGCCCTCACTAGGTCTATTATTACTAAAATTACACTCCATATATTCCGTTTAAGATCTACTCAAGCGAAAACCTTTAGACTCTAAGGTTGACCTCCATAATTCTAGTTTACCTTCAACTCCCTCTCTAGTCTTATCAACAAGAAGAATATCATCAGCAAAAAGCATACACCAAGGTACATCCTCTTGCAAATGTCTAGTGAGAACATCGATGACTAAAGCAAAAAGATATGGGCTTAAGGCTGATCCTTGGTGTAATCCAACCGAAATAGGAAAATACTTGGTCAAACCACCTTGTGTTTGAACACAAGTAATAGCTCATGCATACATATCTTTAATGATTTGAATATAAGCGTTATTAACTTCTTTCTTTTCAAGAACTCTCCATAGCACTTCTCTTTGAACTTTATCATATGCTTTTTCTAAATCAATAAATATCATATGTAAATCCTCCTTATTCTCTCTATATTTCTCCATCAAACCTCTTAATAAATGTATGGCTTCCATAGTAGACCTACCCGGCATAAATCCAAATTGATTTTGAGAAACATTAGTATCACGCCGCAACCTATGCTCCATAACTCGTTCCCATAGTTTTAAAGTATGACACATTAACTTAATTCCTCTATAATTCGCACAATCTTGTGCATCACCTTTATTCTTAAAAATAGGGATTAACACACTCATTCTCCACTCATCTGGCATCTTTTTAGTCTTCAAAACAGTATTAAAAAGTTTTGTAAGCCAAGAAATTCCTTCATCTCCTAAGCATTTCCACACCTCTATTGGAATATCATCAGGTCCAACAGCTTTTCCACCCTTCATTTTCTTTAAAGCCTCTCTAACTTCGGTTTTACTAATACGCCGATAAGAACAGAAATCTTTATTTTTATTTAAGGTGCTAAGGTCACTACAGTCAATTTTATTTTCACATTCTTCATTAAAAAGTTTAGCAAAATATCTCATCCACCTTTGTTGAATATCATCTTCTAAAAAAAGTACTTTTTGATCTTCATCCTTATCATATTAAGGTCTAATATTTATCAAAAATATCAAACTTCTAGAAATCAGTCAAAGTCAAAAAGTCAACATTTTGGTTAAACCTAAGTCAAAATCAAGTCAAAACTTCAAACCTTAATAATAAAATATAGAAAAATCCAAACCCAGTATACTTATAGTTTAATGGATTGTATTAAGGTCTAATATTTTAATAAAAACTAAGTTTCTAAAAATTACTTTAAATCAAAATATTAACTTTTGACCCCTTTAATTAAATATATTAAATAATTCAAATAAATCCAGAAAATTAAATAATTAATTTTCAAATCCAAGAAACATTAATTCAATCTTAAAACCAGCAATTAATCAGTGTTAATCTAAGTCATCAACTTTAAAATGTTAATCAAATCAAAATACATAACTATATTGATTACTACTGGGTAACCCATGCCTATGAGGCTATTAAATTTGCCCCAAGGAAGGTTAGATAAACTTCACGGCCTTGGAGAATAATAAAGGTGGTAGTCAATAAACATTTAAAAGACACTTTAAAATCAATTTTAAGCCATTAATACCTAAACTAAAACTTAAATCCCTTAAGCCTTTCAACCAACAAGAACATCAAGCAACTTCAATCAAGTGCTCTATATAGGACATATCCAACCCACACAGCCCACCTCACATACTTTAGATGGCTTGCTAGGACAACCTACTCTAGTCTTAGGCTAGGCCGGTGTTTTACTTTACTACAGTTATGTGCCGAATTTTTTGTGGTTTTCACTGCATGCTATTTGTTAGTAGTAAAACTGATTGACATGAATGTTCATTTAAATTCCTACACTATATATTTTGATTTGATTGCATGATAGATCTACCTCTAGGTTAGGAGTGATTTATACTAATAAGATCTTATGTAGGTGGCTATGCTCGTACAGGGTAATTGAATAAAAGTTGGCAATAAAATAATGCTTTAAATGAAATTTGATTTAAGAATTGAGTTGTAATATTTAAGTGCTTTGAGATGCTATATACATATCCTACTTAGATTCCAAAGAGGAGAGGACATCCCTTAGGAGAGAGACCTTCACCATTTGGAAGCCTAAGTTAGGATACTTTCAAAGTATCCAAGGAGAAAAAATTACTCCCATTTCCAAGGGGAGTTTCTTTTCATTTGGATATCAAGACCTCGTGGATTCAAGGAACTTGTGGAAGGATAAAGAAGTGAAGAACTAGAAGAATCCAAAATCACAAAGTCACTTATCTTTTAGGAGTATAATCCGGGTTTTGGTCAGTGGTACCCGACCACTTCTAAATTTAAGTAATCTATGTTGTAATATTAAATAGCACTTGCCAGATGGCCTTTAAATTTATTTAAGTAATGTGATTTGATTTGATTAATTACTTGATGTTGATTGCGATTAGATTTTCATGCTTTTAGTAGTTTTTTTGGCATTTTTTGCATGTCGATCTTTGTTTTAGCCGGAACCCTTTTAGAGGCTCGTGAGGGTACAAATAAAACTTTTTCTACTTAAATAAAATTAAAAGATTTAAGCTTAGATAGAAACTCTAACATTTTAAGAAGTAAGCCCGAGACCGCTGGGAGTTTTTCATACCCATATTTTTTGCATCTTCGCTCCTTTTGTTAGGCACCTCCCTGCCTACGGGTTTTAGCAGACCGCCTTACCTATGAGGGTACAATTCTGTCAACAGGATCTGTGCACTTTAGAGAAAAAACCTATTTTTTATACCTTTTTAAAAATTACTTCATTTTGATTTAAAGCATTCGACTCAACTAGCATGCATCCCATCAGTAACAAATTAAAATTGTGTCTAAAATTTAAATTGTATTTCTAGCTTAAGCATTTCACCCAACATAAGTCAATGGGCTAATTAGGAATCTACTCTAGATGTAAGCCCCACCCTTCTTAAACTAATATTAAATAACATCCCTAACCACTCCTTCATAATAGACCTGAGTCATGGTTTTGAAGGGCTTAGGTGGTTTAGCTGGCTCCCTAATCCAGGCCAGGGTAAGTCTAGATTTGCTTTTCATTAGCTAGATTCTATGTCACTGATTTTCAGTACCCAATTTAAACTTAGGTTCAGAGGCAAATTTTTAATCTTAAGTCCTCAACTTTTGGGATTTGAATTCCAACCTTCTAATAAAATTAACAACTCAAACATTAAATCTCTTTCCATCGAATTCAAGCCTAACACTTAGGATAGGTTGGGGTCCTTCTGATGTGATTCATAATCCTAAGCACCTCCTACCCCTCTTCTTTTAACTCCAGATATAACTGTTCAACCTTGAACCAATCCCTATTGAAATTCTAACCCTTACCTCCTTTAATATTGAACTTTGAATTCTTAAATAAAATTCGTATTGCTTATTTAATCAAGAGTATTCGTAAAAAATTTCTAGTTTCTTATGATGTAATTAACTATGAGAGCTTGCACTAATAGGAGATTTTGAAACCCAGATCTAACTTTCAAAAATTATATTTTTCAAAAGTTTAATTAATTATCTTTGGGAAAATCGAACCCGACGATCATTATCATCATTTTCAAACTATCGATAATGATTGATATCTTCCTTCCTTGGAAAGATATATCAATTATAATCATAGTTTTGATTATGAAATTAGTGATCTCTTTATCCAGATTAACATAGTCAAATATTTGATCAAATTCCATTTTGACCTTCTAAGGTCATATGTGATTCTTCCCTAAGTTTGACTATCATAATTTGGATAAATCTGATGTTTTGAAATTTGAACCCCTTAGGGAATGATATGTTCACCTCCTAAGGTGATTTATCATTCTTAATGACATATTCAATTTCAAAATAAAAATTCTAGAAATTAAACTTTCCAAAAGAAAATTAATCTTTTTCAAACCATATTATTTTTCAATCAAACAAAAAAAGGAGTCTCTGCTAAGGAAAATCTCTCTCTCCATCTTTAATAGCGGTATGAATTTTATTGAATCGGTAGTTCTAACTACCTTTCCTTCCGTTGGTCCCTCTACCCATTTCTCTCTTGGGTGAGTGTGGCCAAATCAATTAAGACATGTGAAAAGATCGGTGAGTGTAGCAGACCTCTTTCAAAGTCTTGGCTTTGATATTTTGCCTCTAAATTAATTGGTAGAGTAAAAGAGTCAAGTCAAATTTTTTAAAATCCTTCTGTATATGTTACAAACTCACATGCAAATAAATCTTCAGCATGCTAAGTGTCACGATTTATAGAAAATGCTTTAATTTCAAAATCGTAGTTCTAGTTGTCTAATGAAATTCTATCTTTTTCAATTCTTCATCGATTTCTATATCTTGTCATTACATATGAGGTTATAATCCTCATAATTCAATATGTTTGATAAGATATAGATTTCTCCTCCAAATGGAAATCAAAAGCTTGAATCCTTTTAGTAATGTCAGTCTTGGACATTTCACTACCAAACATTTTGTCAGGGTGAAAGAGTCGAGTCTACTTCTTGAAATCTCCCCCAAAAATGGTAATCCTTTACATTGAATGAAAGTTCAACATATTGAGTTTAAAAAATTAGGGGAGATGCTGTCGGATTTTCAAACTTTCAAATCTTTTCAAAATCATCCAGATTCAATCATCATTAACATATGCTTGCTGCTCACTCGTAGTCTAATATAGGTAATGCAACTTTAAATTTAATTCCCTAGGCTCTGGCATTTCTCCCCCAAGTTACTTTGCAGGATAGAAGAGTTGAGCCAATAATTTAGATCTTCTAATCAAATTTTATAAACCTTCACATTTGAGTGAAACTCAATGTGTTGAGTTTCAAAATTTAAAGAAAATCCGTTCACTTTCAACCTTTTGCCCAAATTCAACTTCTACATTGAATTCAAGTTTGATTTTAACTTCAAATTTAACTTTAGTTTCAATTTCAAATTCAAATTCTAGCTTTAACATTTTTCCCCATGTCAATTGTTGTAGCGAGAGAGTCAAGTTCAACTCTTTAGTTCTCCTCGTCAATGTTATGAACCACCATGTTGAATGTAAACTTAACAAGATTGAATTATAAAATTTTGAATAAAATTAATCAAATCCAAAATTCAAATTCAATTTCAAAATCAACTAATTCAAAATACATTTTCTTAATTCCAAGAAATCGAGCACTTAAATGGCTGGGAAACTCATCTTCTCCATGGATAGAAACTTGATAGTAGAAGGAATCACTTCTTGTAATTTAATCCAGTTTGAAATGGAATTCCAAAACTTTAGGTTATCAGTCGACGTAGAAGAAATGATTGATCTATCTACCAGAATATAAAGGGATGTCCCATTAGTTGAGATTACTTTAGGGTAAAGAGTTGACTCCCCCTACCTCCAAGATAGAGGTCGTTGTCGCCCCTTTACCCACTATACCCTCTGCTCAGGTGGATAAGAACCATAAGTCAATAACGACAAAATAGTTACCATCTTAATCAAAGATTGGGTCAAATTATAGCACCTCTATCGTTAGTAAAATAAGAGGAAGAACTACCTTCAAAGAGTTAGAAAGAAGGTTCTTAAGGCTAGAAAGGCTGCTGAGTCGAAAGCCTTAAAGTAAGACAAATTTGAGGCTGATCAAGAGTTCATTGCTCCTTCTATGTACCCCTTCCTTTGTGGAATTCATTTCCCCCCTTTTCCTATTACTCAAAGGAGGGAGATTGTAGAAACGAGAGCATGATCTTCAAAATACCTTCTTCACTACTACACAACGAGAATCAATCAAGCCAGAACTAAACAAACACCAGCATTAGGCCCTAGGCCCCCAGTTGCTGGTTATGACCCATCAACTCTACAAGAAGATTTTAAGTCATATTTCTATACATATCCCACTACATCACCTACAGAGGAGGAGGTGTAAAAACTACTCAGGATGCCACTCCCTTAACTAGTAATGAGAGAGGAGGAGATAATTTAACATTGTATCAGATTATGATACCGTTAAAATTTGACTTTCAACGGGATCCTATCGCGACAAATCTTTTGATTTTTTTTATGATGCCACATCAATTGGGATAGTACAGACCCCATAACAGTCTCTCCCTCCAAGGAGATTGTAGGAATCTAATTCCATTCTGTTAGGGTCTTACCACTTAGACTTACAACTATTTAAAGAAAAGCTTCTAATTTCTCAAGTGTACTGATTTCAGATTTTGAAGATAGTTGATTAAACTTTTTAATGAAAATTGACCTCTACATTAAATCAAAAATAGGAGAGAGTTGTAGTTGACTCCATCAAATGTTTAAATGTCCCTCCCTCCCGCCGCTTGTGTGGGTTAATTTAATGTTTGAGTTAAAATCTGCATCAAGATTAAGTTGACTTTAGAAATGAAAATCTTCTTAATGCTCTTGCAATTTCTATCTTCGATAGATGTCTCTTGCATGCTTAAAATCTATTCAATGATTTTCAAAAGTCAAGATGATATTCATTTCAAAAAGATTGGGTCTTTCCTTGAGGATTATCCATCCTTTCATAAGATAATGAGTTTTCTTCTCTTATAGTTAAGATGTAATCCGAGCATCGAAATAAAGAAATTAAAGACTCTTATTAAAAAAAAATCAAAACAAATTCAAAAGATGCGCAAAGTGCACCAAAAAAATTAATAAATAGACATAGTGCACAAGGATTCAAAGGATGCGTGAAGGCGGCAAAATTCAAAAATAATGCAAAATATACTATAAATCAAAAGATTCACAGTAAGCACCACCAAAAAGAAAGAAAGAAAGAGGCTCCCTTCTTCTTAATTTCTTGACTTTGAAAAATCTTGAACCCAGGTTCTTCTTTATGTATGAATCATCTATTAGACAGAGAAATATCATGCAAGATAATTGAAAAGATCAAATTTCTCTATCCAGCTTAAATCTCTTTTAAATTAATTTTAATTCAAAATTCATATAAAGGAAACCCTGGTTTAGTTTCTAAGAACCTTGGTCTGGGTCAACAAAACATAAATCTTGTAATCCTTTCAGGTTTTTTGGAGTTGATCAACTTTTCACTGTGCTTCTAAATTTGTTCTCGCTTGTCATTTCGATAGGGTCCAAATAGCTAGAAGAAGTTTTCTTATAAGAAGAATGAATCTTCTACTCTTGATGGAAATTCAAATCTAGTCCTTGAAGAATGTGTGTGAGTTCTTCAATATATGCATCTTTGCTTTGAGGCCTTCTCTATAAAATTACACACTATGCTGGGTCCAAGATCAATCCCATTAGAGTAGTATTTTTTAATGCTAGAAATTATCATTCAAAATAAAACCACGCCATGTGCTGGGTCCTATATCTTTCTGATCTAGGAGCGTAGATTCCTTCACTAGGACTTTTTGTTCTAAATAAAACTATAACTAAGAAGAGTGCCCGACTCCAATCTAAGGAGCTCAAGGGCCTAAAAAAAAGTCAAGTTTGAGCTCAACAAAGTTTAAAAGTTCATAAATCATGAGTGATCCGAGATTATAATAAATTGTGTCACATTAGAACTTTCCAAGTAGGAGACTTGGTCATAGTCTTTTGGAGGCCACTTCTATTCCATTGTAAATTCAATGGAAAACTTGAATCAACGTTGACTAGATCATTCATTCTAATGACGGTCTTTAAGTAAGTTTCCCTTAATTGATCAACCCTGAAGAATGCCACCCAATATTTTTAAAGATCGGGGAGGCTCCTTAGGAAGTACCATGCCAGATAAGTGTCAAATTTAAAAATGAAATTTAAAACCCTTTAAATTTAAAATCAAATTTCAAAAACTTTTGAAATTTAAAACCAAATCAAATCAAGTTCAAAACCTCTTCAAATTCAAATTCAAATCAAATCAGTTTTAAAACCTTTCAAATTTAAACAAATCAAAATCAAATCAAACATAAACAAAATTTAAAATTCAAAATCAAAATCAAATTCAAGATCAATCAAAATCAAATCAAGTTTCAATTTCAAATTCCTAAATTCCAAATTAGTTCAAATTAAATCTAAAATACATTATAAATTCAAGATCCTTCAAATTCAAAATTAAATCAAATAAAATTCAAAGATCCTCCGAATTCAAATCATAAATTACATGATCTAGACCTAATGCTCTGTATAGAGTATGTTTCCTCTGCATATGATCATCCAGACCCGATGCTCTATGTAGAGCAAGTTTCCTCTACATATGATCATCCAGATTCGATCCTCTATGTAGAGTAAGTTTCCTCTACATATGATCATACAAACCCGATCCTCTTTGTGGAGAAATTCTCCTCCACACATGACCATTCTAGGCTCGATTTTCTGTGTAGAGCTCATTTCCTCTATACATGATCATATAGACCTAATCCTATGTGTAGAATAAGTTTCCTCTACACATGATCATTCTAGATTTGATCCTCTGTGTGGAGCAAGTTTTTTCCACACACGATCATCAAGACCTGATCTTTCGTATAGAGCAAGTTTCCTCTTCATAAGATCATTCACTAGCGATGGAGCACGCCCTCTATGGCACCATCCTAGTTTCCAAAATCCAGATCTGATCCTCTATGTGGAGCAAGTTTTCTTCACATACGATCATTCCAGATTCAACCCACTATGTAGAGCAAGTTTCCTCTACACATGATCATTCCAAACTCGATCCTCTATATAGAGTATGTTTCCTCTGCACATGATCATCCAAACCTGATCCTATGTGTAGAATAAGTTTCCTCTACACATGATCATTCAGATTTGATCTTTTGTGTAGCAAGTTTCCTCTCCATAAGATTATTCACTAGTGATGGAGCACGCCCGTTGCGGCACCATCCTAGTTTCAAATTTCAAATCTGATCCTTTGTGGTTAGGTGTGAGTCCTAGTATTTCCTTTCGATATAATCATCCATGTTATCTTTTCCTTAAGGACAGATGTGAGTTATCGTGCTTTCTATCCTTAGGATTAAATCTTCTAATGATGGAGCACGCTCTGTATGGCACCATCATAGGTTCAAAATCTAGATTTGACTTTTCTATGGGAAGCAATGCTTCCTTCCCATAGGGTCCTACAGTCTAGTTTCCCTTAAGGACAGATATGAGTCATCATGCTTTTGATCCTTAGGATTAGATCTTCTAGTGATGGAGCATGCCATATGTGGCACCATCCTAGGTTCAAAATCCAGATATGATCTTCTGTGGGAAGTAATGCTTCCTTCCCACAAGGTCCCCCAATTTTCTTCTCCTCAAGGTTAGATGTTTTCTCTCCTTAGGATTAGACTCCTCAATGATGGAATATGCCCTCTATGGCAACATCCTGAATTCAAATTTCAAATTCCATAATCAACTTCCTTTCCTTGGGGTTAGATTTTTCCTTCCCTTAAAATCAGATCGAATAGTTATGGAAAATGCTCTCTATGGCACTACCCTAGTATCAATTTAAACTCTGATTCCCCAGGGATAAACTTTTTCTTCCCTTAGGATCAAAACTCCAGATTTCACCTTTCTATTCAGTCAACGCCAATATGTGTAATAGAACTTCATTTTATTACACATATTGGGGGTTGATTTGTTGACCTCATTATTATATGAGGTTATTAGGACCCATTCAAGATCTCAGATTAATCTAGACCCTAGGATCAATTCTGATCTTAGATCAATCTAGCCTCTGGACTAATCTAAATTCTATGATCCTCCTAGACTCCATAACCTAAGATTTACTTAGGTCCTAGGATTCATCTAGATCACACACCTTAGGATTTCTAGACCTTAGGATCCTTCTAGTCTCTAGACCCTAGGACCTTCCCATACCCTAGGTTTCTTTTAGACTCCAAACCTTATGAGCTTCCTAGGTCTTTGGATTCTAGAAGACTACAGACCCAAGGGTTTCTTAGATTCTAAAACCCTTTTAGAATCTCGACCACAGGATCTACCTAGTCCTTAGGATTAATTTAGACCCTAAGATTCATTTAAATCCCAAACCAATCTAGATCCTTTGTCAATCCTGATTCAAATCAATCAAGACCTTTGATTAATTTAAATCTTAAGCCAATCCAGATATTAATTCAATTCAAAAGAAAATTAACTCAAATCTTAAATCTACCCAGGCTCTAGATCCATCTAGGTCTTAGGATCTTCTTAGACCTTAGATCTATTCAGGCCTTGGATTAACTCAAATACTATGATTAATTTAGATTCAAATCAATACTGACCTCAATCCAATCCAGATCTTAATTCAATTAAAGAAAAACTTCAATCAAAATCCAAATTTTAGTTTAGTTCAAAATCCAAACTTTAATTCAAACCTTGATCATATCCCTGATCAAGCTTTAACCCTATCCTATCACTTATGATCTCCAAAATATCATGAATAATTTGGGTAATTTAAATCCAATCATCCAAACCCAAAGTTCAATTCAAATCAAGAAAACCAGGTTGAATTCCAAGGCCAAAGGTCTATGTCCTGTAAGCCTTTTTCAATAGATTTTCAAACACCTCAAACCCTAGTCAAATGACCTCTGATTCGGAGTCTATCAATTGCATACTGATAGGACATGTCTCTAGAGACAACACTCCAAATTTAAGCTCATTCTGAGATCTCTAACCCTAGAAACTAAATTAAAATCCAAATGTTATAAAACTTTTAAATATTTACGGCCTATGCCACTACACCTACCACTCAGTAGATCCTGGCCTTGGAACTTTCTCCAGAGCCTCCAATTACATCCAGACCCTTAATCTTGACCTGTTGAGCATTAAATTTCATTTTGTTGGACTCACTTTGACCCCCAGTTGAGCAATGGTCAAAATGACCAAAATACCCCTTTGGGGTATGAACAGTCAGTTTTGATCAATTGATATCCAAATTGAGTGCAACCACTTCCAACATGTTTCAAATGTTGAACCAAACCTATTTAAGCTAAACCCAGACCCTGGGTCAACTTGGTTGACCAAGTCAACCCGGTTGACCAAGTCAACCAAGGTTAACTTAAAGGTCTATTAATGATCCAAACATGTCATTTTGACCAAATGACCTGCCTAGACCATGAGACCACCACCAATAGATTCAGAATGTTATTTCGAAGTTATTAAGCCCACTCCCAGACCCTGGGTCAACCTGGTTCACCAAGTCAACTAGGGTTGACCCAAATGACCCATTAAGGGCCGAAAATAGGTGATTTAATTGAATTGACCTTTCTAGACCTTAGGATCACTTCCCACAAACTCAAAATATCAAACCAAACTAGTTGAGCCCATTCCTAGACCCTGGGTCAACCTGGTTAACCAAGTCAACCAAGGTTAACCCAATTTACCCTTTAAGGGCCCAATAAGCCCATTTAACCCATGAAAACATCTTTACCATACTCCAAACATCATTTTAAATTCATTGAACCCAAACTCAGGTCCTGGGTCAACTTGGTTGACCAGGTCAACTCGGTTTGACCTAACAACCCCTTAAGGGTCTAAATGGGTTATCTTAACCCATTTAACCATTTTAAACCCCATCAAGCCTTCAACATTATTCAAATCATAGCCTAAATATTTTCTAATCATGGGCCAATCAAATCCAAGCAAGTTGACCAAGACAATACATTGACACTTAGTCAAAATGTCTTAAATCCCTTCCCATCCATTCATACTCCAAACCTTAAGTATCAAACCCTCTTTAAACTATCTCCACCAGCTCAAACACATCCCTTCCATGCGATATAGGTAGCCCTTTGACTGTTGACCAGTCAATATGGTCAACAAATGAAATGAATGGATTAAATATTTTTAAATGACCTCTCAAACCTAACCTAATCCACTTAAGACCACTCCAGCTATTTAAATAATCTTCAGAACCTTCTCACACTTCTTTCAGGCCTTTGAATCATGATCGAATGGTTCAAATCAAACCTATGTGCAAGTGGGGACCAAAATGGGCTTTCCACATCATTGTTCGATCGTCCTTTTATTCTCTACCATTTTAACAATCTATAGACACATGGAAGCATCCTAGCAAGCCATCAAGTCAATCTCAACCATCCATTTGGCCTAGAGACACTTGAATAGGGGTAAACATGGATTTGCGCTCTCATTCTAACATCTACCCTATCTCTCCACTAAAAGCCTTCCAGACCTAAACCTCTCTTGGGTTTGAGCTCAAAGGGATCTCTTCTACAATCCCTAAGCTCAAACCTGACATTAAACCCTCGCTAGAGGTGAGTTCTCTGGTGAACCGAAGCTAAATCTCGTCCAGCTCAAATATCAAGCGATTGAAGGCTTTTCAGAACATGGTCTCTTCAGCAAATTTAATCATGGACAAATTATAAGTTGAGAGAGCTAAAGAACATTGAAATCCATCGATTAGATTAGGTACAATCCTAAACCATAGTCTAGGACACTTAAGTTAATTTAGCTTTGTATTAAGTGCTTTATTAGCCATAAAGTTAAGTCCACACAAATGCTCTTCATTCATGTCATCTATGTTTAAAATTTCATTTAAATTAGTTAAGGATTTGTGAGAAAGAAGCATTTATTTAATCCTAGGGTGTAAATGATGGTCTCGCCGCATGCTCAAAATCAGAACCATTAATTTCCGAATCAACAGTTATGATTTTGTTGCTCTGTTATTTGATCCGACCGTGGAAGTGATCTGTTAGATCATAATTTTGTTCGGCTCAATCAGAGCCATTCAATTCATACAGTGGAAGATCCAGCGGTACGGAGGGATTGCTGATGTGGATTAGTGGGAAAGCTCATGGACCCCATTAACTCCAAATTATTCAGTGATGCTTCCACAGCGACGCAATCATTTCCAGTGATTGGCCGCTGCCGCACGTTCTGTGCCGCGAACTGCAAGCTACCGCATGTCCTCCTACCGGTGCCGGCGCTGTCAAAGTTAATTAAATAGTTTTAAATCAATTTTAAAGCCTATTAATTATCAAAAACTTCTAAAGAAGCTAAAAATTCATTTCAAATTCAAAAAAATCAATGTAATATATCAAATTGCTTGGATTTTTATGGCATTTAATTTAAGAATAAAATTAATTTTAAATGTACTCTATATTTTAAATAATTTTAAATACTAATTATTTTATTATTTTATTAAAATAAATAAAAAAATTTCTAAAATTTTAAGAAAATTATTTTAAAGTTTTTTAAACATCCAGAGAACTTATTAAAATTATTTTTAGCATTATTTTGATTTTATTTTATTTTATTATCAAAACTACCTTTGTTTTACATACATAATTTTTTTTAAAAAATTTTATTTTAAAATCAATATATATTTTGAAATAATTTTAAGCACTTTATGTTTGACTTGAGATTTTAATCAGAGATTGAGTTTGATTGAGTTGATTCAATGGGGATTAAATAATGAGTTATTAACTTATTAATTATTCATTATCTAAGCTTTATTTTCAAATATTTAAATTTTACTTTGATTTTGTGTAGGGTACACACACACCTAGTTTTAAGGGTCTCTTAGATCTAGGATTGGATTGTTATCATTTGCCACATGTACATGTTAAGTCTAAGGGTTAGCAAAACATTGATTCAAACTTATCAAACATAGTGACATCATTAAGAAAAATAATTAAGGACCTTGATTAGAAAACTTAGAAAAATTATAAAAATTAGTATACATATCCTCGACTTGAAATCTTGACCATTTAAACTTAGAAACACATACAGCCTTAAGAAAAATGTTCACTGAATTTAGAAATCATTAAGCCCTCTAACTTATTTAATCAAAAATAAACCTTAATTAAGCCTTAAAACCTTCTAAAAATTCTAATAAATCAAATTAAAACCCAAAAATTACAAATAAGATCTCTAACTGACCAAAATTGATTTCTTAACCAACGAAAAATAAAAGCCCATTGACTGGACATCAAATTTGATCTTAATTTAATTTTAATTAAAATTTAATATTTAATTAATTTAATTAATTAAAAATAATTAAAAATTCCAAAAAATTCTCAAACACTTGATAATCCTTCCTTATATCATTTCTGATCTTTGGAGGTGATTTCAAGAAATTTGGAATCAATTTGGATTCAAATCATCAAAAACCTCTGAATTAAGTTATAAAAATAATTCAATTAATTCATCAAACTTTAAAAAATCATAACTATTTAAAGATAACTCTAAATTAAGCAGACTCAAAGGCATTCAACTCATATAAAAATCTAATATTTATCAAAAATATCAAACTTCTAGAAATCATTCAAAGTCAAAAAGTAAACAGTTTGGTTAAAAACCTAAGTCAAAATGAAGTGAGAACTTTAAACCTTCATAAATAAATGTAGAAAAATTCAAATCCAGTGTACTTACAGTCTAACTGATCCTATTAAGGTCTATTATTTGAATAAAATACTAACTTTCCAGAAATCAATTTGAATCAAAATATCAACTTTTGACCCCTTTAATTAAATATATTAAATAATTCAATTAATTCCAGAAAATTAAGTAATTAATTTTAAAATCCAGGAAATATTAATGCAACCTTAAAACTAGTAATCAATCTGTGTTAGTCTAAAATCATTAACTTTCAAACCTTAACCAAATCAAAATACTTAACTATATTGATTTCTATTAGGTAACCGAGGCTTACGAGGCTATTAAATTAGCCCCAATGATGGTGAGATAAACATCATGGCCTCGATGAGCAACAAAGTTGGTAGTCCATAAACATTTAAAGCACACTTAGAAATCAATTTTAATCCATTAATACCTAAACTCAAACTTAAATCCCTTAAGTCTTTCAACCAACAAGAACATCAAGCAACTTCATTCAAGTGCTCTATATAGGACATATCCAACCAGCACAGCCAACCTCACACCGTTTAGATGGTTTGCTAGGAAAACCTACTCTAGTCTTAGGCTAGGCCGTTATTTTACTTTACTGTAATTGTGTGCAAGATTTTTCATGATTTTCACTGCATGTTGTTTGTTAGTAGTAAAACTGATTGACGTGATTGTTCAATTAAATTCATGCACTCTATATTTTGATTTGATTGCGCGATAGATCTACCCCTTTGTTAGGAGCAATTTATACTAATACGATCTTATGCAGGTGGCCATGCTCATACAGGGCAATTGAATAAAAAGAGCAATAAAAAAAAGCTTTAAAATTGATATAATTTGTATAGGTGCTAAGTGAAAGTTTGATAAGGATGTTAAGCCCTAGTGAACTAGTCCCGAGACTAACCAAGAGGGGGGGTGAATTGGTTATTTAAAAAATTTCACGATAACATTGAAAAATCTTTTCAATATTTAGCAGCGTAAATAATTAAATATAAATGGAAAGATCAATCTCAGATATTCACCCACGCAGTTAATATAAAAAAGTAAAGTGCAGAACTGAATCAAAAAAGCAAACAAAATTTTATAGTGGTTCGGTCAACTTGACCTACGTCCACTCCCCGGAGCCTCCCCTCCAGGTATTGCATTAAACAAAAAGTGTCTCTCCTTTTGCTCCCACAGCAAGGCGGAGAAGCCTGTACAAACACCTCCTTTTCACCACACGGTGAGGCAGAGAACCCGACCTCCTTTTGCTTCCTCCTGAAGCAGGCAAAGAACCTTTGAACTCCTTTTTCTTCCACCTGAAGCGGGCAGAGAACCCCGGATCTTCTTGCAAAAGATCCTCCCACGACGAACACCGATTAGATGAAGGACGACGAGCGGAGAAGACGACTTTGATCCGTGCTTGGAGCAACCTTAGTAAATCCCTCACTAACTCCCCCTCACAAGATCTTCTCTCTCTCTCTCCCAACTCTCTCTCTCTCTAGGGTTTCTCAGGGAAGGAAGGTGGCAAAAGATTTTTCTTGTTTCAAGAAAAAGTTCTTTTATAGGAGGGCTTAAAATTTTCCCTAAATCTCAACTGGTTGGCCAAGATCGTCCAGGACGATAGATC
Organism: Dendrobium chrysotoxum; assembly: GCA_019925795.1. Taxonomy (NCBI): domain Eukaryota; kingdom Viridiplantae; phylum Streptophyta; class Magnoliopsida; order Asparagales; family Orchidaceae; genus Dendrobium; species Dendrobium chrysotoxum. The sequence continues at coordinate 3,700,285 of CM034304.1, forward strand.
ATCCTGTACGATCAGTTCAAATTTAGCTATTTTAGCTTGGATGATCTGGCTCTTCTGGACGATCAGTAGAAAAAATTGTTCATATCATCCCGTACGATCCTGCGATCGTCCAGGACGATTAGTGCAAATCGGGGAATATCATCCAGAAGACAGTTCGGGTCGTCCAGAGAAATCTGTGCTGGACGACCAAAAAATGACTTGATAGTCCAGGACGATAGGGATATCATCCTGTACGATTAGTTCAAAAAGTGCCCAAATCATCCTGAACACAGTTCGGGTCGTACAGCTGAAATGCACTAGACGATCATGATCGTCCGGGACGATCATGATCGTCTAGGATGATATGATCGTATCAATCAAAAATAAATTACTTTCCTTAATTACCAGATTAAATTAGGCATGATAATACTGAATCATCCAGGATGATACACGTATCGTCCAGGACGATCATACCAAATAACTAAAAATAAAAACTTGCTTAACTTAATCTGGCGGCTGAGAATTTTTGATTTGAGCATATCATCTTGTAAGATCCAAAGATCATCCAGGACGATCTGCTTAATTAGACCCTCTTAACTTTGTCGCCCTAATTAGGGTTTCTATTTTTACCGGATCGTCCAGGACGATGTGAATATCGTCCAGGACGTTCTGAACAAAAACTGAACAGAAACTCTAATTCACTCAAGCTCTCCCCCTGAGTGTGTGTGTGCAAGGTTACTTAGCTAGGGGATCAGTTACATTACAATTGACTCAATAAAATGAAAAATAGTACATTGGACACACTTGGACCCAATCTTGAGTTGGCTTGAGTGGCTCGTGGTCTTTTGTGCCTGAAACAGATTAGCCAAGCAAAGCACACTTGAAACATGTTTGTCATCATCAAGACCAAATTTGCAAAAATCTCCCTCTTTTTGATGATGGCAAACGTTTGTACAGTAGTTTGAAAATAAAACTAAACAGGAGATCCAAAAATATATATTTTTTCTAAATTTTCATTTAATAATCAAACTAATACAGAAAACATAACACATAATAAAAACTGAAACGACTGCAACTGACTCCCCCTTTTGACATCACAAAAAGGAGGAGGGAAAAATAGAACACAGAAATAAAACATAAAAGAGAACAACTTCAAAACAGAAAACTAAAACTGAGGCGGATCCTGATCGGAAGAAGGAGGTGGCGGTGGAGGGTTGAAGTAATAGTGAATGGCCTGAAAGTGGGCTCCAATCCAGGTGATGTCCGGGTCATGCTGCTGTTGCTGCTGCGCAGCATAGTCAGTGAAGCACTGGATGTCCTCGGAGTGTCGCTGCTCCTGGGCAACCATGTAGGAGTCAAATCTGGCCTCCCACTGATCGAAACGCTGCACCAGGTGGTTAAAGGGAGAGGCAATGCGAAGGGGAGCAGGTGCCTCTGGTGCAGCAGGAACTGGAATGGCCTCTTCCTCCTCTTCCTCAACATCCGGGGTAGGCTCCGGATGTAGTTGTGTGCTGTGTAGGACATGGAAGGCATTGTTGGTGAGGAAGGAAGGAGGAATATTTGGAACTGTGGGATATTACAGGTCATATTTAGTTTCGAGGGCATAGGCAACGATGTGTCCTAAGGCTAGATTTGGACGACGGCGATGACCTGGATCCCGAATGGTGGTGAGGTGCTCGAGGTACCAGATAATAAGGTCTGTGGCATTGAATTCCCTATTGGCCAGGATGTAGTAGGTGGTCAAGGACAGGGGTGGGGCGATGTGAATCCGATCCCCAACCTTTGGAATGACGGAGGAACGAAGAACATGCTGAATAGTCCGTGCGTCTTTAAGAAGTGTGGAGCAGGCATTGTCATGATAAGGGGCATTGGTATTGCGAAGGAAATGATTGGCGACACTCCAATCATAGTCTGGGTCAGTGATAACGGTGTGGAGTTTGTCGCCAGTGACGGACAGTTGGAGAATGTTGTGAAAGTCCTGATAGGTAAGTTTGACGGGGCACTGATTTACATAAGAATGGAGAGTGGAATAATCAGCCGAAATTCGCAAGTTTGCAAAGAAAATACGGAGAAGTTCAGAACTAAAGGGAAATGCGAGAGTCATGATGAAGGTGAGGGAGGTGTGTGCGAAGAGGTCAAGGACAGGATAAGTGAGAGTGCGGGGATTTACAATTTTCGATGGTGTGATCCCCACTTTGCAATATCGCTCGTAGGCAGCCTGATCGGCTGCATTGGGGAAGCGAGGATCAACCGGTCCCCGGGAGGAACTGGCACCCTTTTGATGAGACCTTTTGCCACCAACCATTAGGAATCCAAAGTGTAAGGAAGTAGAAGGAGAGTGGAAGAAAAATGGTGTGGAAAAATTTGAAGAAAATTGCTGTTTATATAGAAAACGGCCTGATCGTCCCGTACGATCGCGACATCGTCCGGGATGATATGGTTATTTATGACGTCCTGGACAATTGGTCAAAAAGGTGGTCCGATCGTCCAGGACGATCAGATATCATCCAGGATGATTGGACATAGGCGATCGTCCCAAGGAGTCAGGCTGGACGACCGTTGACGAAAAGTATCATCCAGGATGATTAGGTGGATCATCCAGGACGATATGCAATAAATATATCGGACGAGCCGAATTCCAATCGTCCAGCGGCTGACACGTGGATTGTCCGGGACGATGAGGTGGATCGTCAAGGACGATGGATAATAATTGGTGCAATGTCAGCCGTTTGATCAGATCAGGAAGATATGGATCATATCGTCCAGGATGACGTAAGGACCGTCCTGGACGATCACCAATAATTGGGATTTTTCAGCAGCAGGAGCAGTGTCGGGACGATTTTGAATGAATCATCCCGGATGATGTTTGGATCGTCCATAATGAAAGGGATCGTCCAGGACGATCGAGGTATCGTCCAGGACGATGTGAAGAAAACAGAAAAAATATGGATAATAAAGATGATCGATCAGGATCCAAAAAATACAACCATGAAATCAAAATAAACCAAAAAATGAATAAAACTCACAGTAAAAACACATAAAAGTAACTTTTTTTTTATCAAGCTGCTCGAGTAAATCAGAATTTTTTCCTTGATTCTAGATTCAAAAACCAATAAGAAGACGATTGACAGCGCTGAAATCCAGAAAAAGGTTGAAAACAAAAATCAACTTTCGTAACTCCAACTCCGGGCACCTTATCGATGCAAACCTCTTTCAAAACAAAAATCTGATTCAGAAGAAAAGATATTAGATTTGAAAAGAGATCCTTTCAAGCCTCGTTCCAGAAAAATATCTGAAATAATAGTGTTACAAAGTAAAAAATCAGAAATTAGGATTTTTAAACTCAAGCTTTTGAAAATATTAAGTGGCGCAGAGATTTTTCTAAACCATTTAACAATCTGAAAGGGAGAAAAGCTTGGTTTGGGCTCATTTTGTGCCTCTTTTTTTCCAATTTGGTTGGCGCTTTGCGCATCTTTTCATTTTTGATACACTTTGTGTATCCAATTTGGAAATTTCGCATCTTTTAGTTTTGGGCTCATTTTATGCCTCTTTTTCAAATTATTTGGCGCACTGCGCATCTCTTGTAAGCTTCCTCCTTTTCATAATCATTAAAGAGTCTCAATTGTGAAATTATCTTCCAGACATAGGAGATGACTCTCCACAATAAGGAAGAATGATTCATAAAATAAAAGCCATACAGCATATGATAAATGCAATCACTTGGTTTAAAAAATCAAACTAATGACTCAAGACTTTGAAAAATACTATTGATATGAGGCAGATTACTGTAGGAAGATAAAATAATCTCTATTTCAAAAACTAATATTTTAATTTTGAAGAAGATTTTTATCCAAAAGAAACTATACACCAGTAAAGGAGTTAGAGGAAGAGAAACAATCATCAATGTTTCTTCCCTTTAACAGATTCAGTGGAATCAATCACTGCTCACCAGCTTCCAAACCAAAACAAGGTAAAAACTCCCAATCCAAAATTCAGATTATCAGAAGTAGTGAGCGGTGATCAGATTTTGAAAAGCATAAAACAGTAAGTGCAAGATATGAACCAGTGAATAAAAATAGGTAGAAAATCACAGCAAAGTAAATATTCAAATCAAACTAACAGAAAGGCTAAAATAGAAATCAATAGAGGAAATAAAATCAACTGAAAGCAAATAATAAAAATAAAAACTAACTAACAGAAAATAGAATACCAATCAGAACAATCAGAAATCAGCAGTCATCATAATCAAGCATTTATATCAATCACTCCTAATCTGGTTCTCAAAATGCTGAATGAGTCCAAGGCCAGTGGTTTAGTGAATATGTCAGCCAGCTGATTTTCAGTTGCCACATGATGTAGCTCAATATCCCCTTTTGTAACATGGTCCCTAATGAAGTGATGCCTTATATCAATGTGTTTGGTCATAGAATATTGGATTGGATTCTTAGAGATACAGATGGCACTAGTATTATAAAACAGAACAGAAATTGTGCCAACTGGTACCCCTAAATCCAAGACTTGTTGCTTTAACTAAAGAACCTGGGCCACACAACTCCCTAAGGCAATGTACTCAGCTTCTGCAGTGAAAAGTGCAACTGAGTTCTATTTTCTACTGGACCAGGAGACTAACGACTATCCTATGAATTGATAAGTCCCAGAAGTGCTCTTTCTATCCACCCTACACCCCGCAAAGTTAAAATCAGAATATCTAATGATCTCAAAAGAGGTGTTATGCCTAGGGTACCAGATTCCAAGGTTTGGGGTCCCTAAAAGATATCTAAGAATTCTCTTAACAGCTGTCAGGTGGGACTCTTTAGGATCAGCCTGAAATCTAGCACAAAGACAAACACTAAATATGATATCAAGTCGGCTAGCAGTCAGGTAAAGCAATGAACCTAATATCCCTATATTCTTTTTCTGATCAACAGATTTTTCACTTGAATCCTTATCTAACTGAACTGAGGAGGGCATGGGAGTATTGATTGGCTTGGCTTTATCCATTTCTTTTTTTTTCAAAATGTCCTTAGTGTATTTTGATTGATTGAGAAAGGTTTCATCATCCGTTTGCCTTATCCTAAACCATAAAAAGTAGGACAATTCTCCCATCATACTCATCTCAAACTCCTTACTCATTATTTTAGAAAACTCATCACATAAATATTTATCAGAGGATCCAAAAATTATATCATCAACATAGATTTGGACAATGAGTAAGTCATCCCCTAATCTCCTCAGAAAAAGGGTGGTGTCTACGCTCCCCTTAACAAACTCTCTTTCTAACAGAAATGTGCTAAGCCTCTCACACCAAGTTCTGGGTGCATGTTTCAATCCATATAAGGCCTTTTTTAATTTATAGACATGATTTAGATATTGGGAACTCTCAAAACCTAGGGGTTATTCTACAAAAAAATCTTCTTTAATTACCCCATTTAAAAAGGCACCCTTGACATCCATTTGAAACAGCTTAAATCCCTTACAATAGGCAAAGGCTAGTAGCACTCTAATGGCTTCCAATCTAGCTACAGGGGGAAAAGTCTTCTCAAAATCAATCCCTTCTATCTGATTATACCCCTTAGCCACCAATCTTGCCTTATTTCTCACCACTACACTAGAGTCATTCATCTTATTCTTAAAGACCCACTTGGTTCAAACAATGCTTTGATTTTTAGGTCTTTCTACTAACTCCCAAACATCATTCCTTACAAATTGATTCAATTCTTCCTGCATAGCTAAAATCCAAAACTCATCCGACAAGGCTTGATTAATATTTGTGGGTTCAGTCATTAAGATAAAGGCAGAATGGTTTACTTCCTTCCTAAGTCCATGCCTAGTCCTAACACCTTCAGAAGGGTATCCTAAGATCAGTTCTTTAGGATGACCAGAAGAATATCTCCATTCTTTAGGCAACGTGGTTTGAGGTTCTACCCTTTCCTCCAAATTTGTATTTCCAACTCCTTGGGTAACCTCAACAATCTCTTCATCTTCTACTTCAGATCTAGACTCCTTAGGATCATATTCATCAAACACTACATGGGTTATTTCTTCCACCACCAAAGTCCTCCTATTGAACACCCTAAATGATTTCCCCACACTTGAATATCCTAAGAACACTCCTTCATCAGATTTGGGGTCAAATTTTCCTAAGGGTAATTTCCTGTTGTTCAGAATGAAAACTTTACAGCCAAAGACATGGAGGTTGGACAGATTTGGAGTTCTACCCTTAATGATCTCATAAGGTGTCTTGTTCAGTTTGACTCTCACATTCACCCTATTCAGCACATAACCGACAGTGTTCACCGCTTCAGCCTAAAAGTATTTTGGAAGTGAATACTCGGCAAGCATGGCTCTAGCGGCTTCCACTAAGGTCCTATTCTTCCTTTCAGCTACCCCGTTCTGCTGAGGGGTCCTAGGAGCTGAAAAATTGTGACTAATCTCATGATCCTCATAAAAACTTCCAAATCTTTCATTTTTAAACTCCCCTCCCTGATCACTATGGATGGTAATAATCTCACATCCTAACTTCTTCTGAATCCAAGTAAAGAAAGATCTAAACTCATCAAATGACTCAGATTTATGTGACAAAAACTTAACCCAAGTGAACCTCGAATAATCATCTAGAATCACAAACCCATAGACTCTCCCCCCTAAGCTGGTAGTGCTAATGGGTCCATAGAGGTCCATGTGAAGAACTTCTAAAGGTCTGGAGGTGCTAATGTCCTTAACAGATTGAAAAGAGGACTGGACTTGCTTCCCCAACTGACAGGCATCAAAATGGTAATCCTTAGTAAACTTAAGCTTGGGCACACCTCTAACTAAGTCCTTTTGGGTGACTATCCTAAGGGTTTTCATACTGGCATGACACAATCTCCTATGCCATAACCAAGACTCATCAGCAGCAGTTTTTAAGCAAATTGAATTATCAGATTTAATGCAACTTACATCCACCTTGTAGACATTATTGATTCTTTGCCCCTGCAAAACAACTTTATCATTTAAGCTTAAAATGTAGCCAGTGGGCAGGAATTTGATGCTGTGTCCCTTGTCATAGAGTTGACTGATGCTCAGCAAGTTGTGTTTCAGTCCATCAACAAGCAAAATATTATCAATCATAAAATTCTTTGAATCACCAATTATACCTGAGCCTACCACCTTCCTGGTGGTGTTATCTCCAAGTGTAACCTTACCTCCAGCTCTGGCCTCCAGCGAAATGAACTGATTTGCATCTCCAGTCATATGTCTAGAACATCCGCTGTTCAGGTACCACATGCTCTCACGAGGTCTTGTGTGTGAGCACACCTACAAAAATATTAAACGTCAGTCTTAGGAACCCAAACAGGTTTGGGTTCCTTCTTATGAAAAGAAGAATGCAATGCATGTGTGCTGTGCTGTGAAACAGGCAGTTTGGGTTTCCACACCAATATGTACTACGGTTAACAGTGCAGGTGTGGGAAATGTGTCCTAACATGCTACATGAAAAACATCTAACACCAGGAAACAGGTTAACTAATCTACGTGGGTGATAGTGCCTCTTCATAAATGCATATGAAACATGCTTTGATGAACTTGCAATAGATTTTTCAAAAGGTGGCGGTGCATAAAACTGTTCAAAAGTAGGCGGTGTTTTGTTCTTTTCAAAAGCACTAATTTTCACTTTCAAAAACTCAATATGTTTATTTAAACTTGCAATTTCAAAGGTTCTTGCACTTTCATTACTTTCTAAATCACATGCCATATCATTCACTTTCTTAAAAGCAACTTCTAATTCAACATGCGATGTTTTTAACAAATTATGCTCAACAGTTAAATCAGAATATTTTTTATTCAAATCATCGAATTCATTAAGCAAAGACATGTGATTGGAATCAAGTGTGGAATGATCTTTAACTAAAGAATCAAGCTCTTTTTGCAAAGTCAAGTAATCTAATTTCAGACTAGCATGAGTTTTCTTAAGTTTCCTAAAAGATGTATGAATTTTTTCAGAAACTTCAAATAATTGATCGTAAGTAAGCTCACATACCTCTTCCTGGTCTGACTGACCAGGGTGATCATCAGCCATCAGACACAAGTTTGTTTCCTCCTCTTCAGCTTCAGTCTCAGAAGAGTCGGATGCAGAGTCTGCCCAGAACGCCTTCTGAATCCGCTTCTTGTCCTTTCTGAACTTTGGTTTCTCCTCACCCTTCTCCTTGCTTGGGTGAGCTTTAAGTGTAGGACATTAATCCTTAATGTGTCCAGGCTTCCTACATTCAAAATAGACAGATTCAGATGACCCCTTAAAATTTTTACTGGACTTACCCTTATTCCACTTCTGATAGTTCTTATGTTTCTTCCTTAGAAAGCTTTTGAATTGCCTTATGATTAAGGCAACATCATCGCTATCATACCCGAAAGTGCTAGCATCTGAATCTTTTGCCTTTAGTGCCACTGTCTTCTCTTTCTTGTGTTCACCTGCATCAAGTTGCCTTTGGTTCACCCCTTGCTCGTAAGTAATGAGTGATCCAAGTAAGTTGTCAATAGAGTAAGTATTTAAATCTTTAGATTCAGTGATAGCAGTAATCTTAGCATCATAAGAAGCAGACAAACATCTAAGAATTTTGTTCACTCTTTCGTAGTTAGTAAGTTCTCTACATAAAGCATGCAAAGAGGTAACAATCTGAGTAAACCTTGTGTACATTTTTGAAATAGTCTCACTAGGTTTCATGCGAAAAAGTTCATAATCATGTAACAAGATGTTTAACCTAGACTGTTTGACTTTAGTTGTACCTTCATATATTATACATAATCTATCCCAGATTTATTTTCCCGTTGTACAAGTAGAAACACGCATATAGTCTTCAAATTTTAAAGCATAAAAGAAATAGGTCAAGTATTTTGCATTTAACTGTGCTAAATCACGATCATCAAACATCCAATCAGCAAAAGGCAATTCAGTTTTCACATTATTAATCAATCTAAAAGGTGGTTCGTATCCGTCCTTAACTAACATCCACATGCGATAATCAATAGATTGCAGAAAAGTAGACATGCATGTTTTCCAAAAATCAAAAGGAATATTGTCAAATAACGGTGGTCTTGTAATAGAATAACCTTCAGCATTATTACGATTGTTATAGTTAGCCATGGATCAAATTCAAAAGTTTTTAAACCTAAATTTTGAATCCCTCTCTGATACCACTTGAAAGTTTGATAGGGATGTTAAGCCCTAGTGAACTAGTCCCAAGGCTAACCAAGAGGGGGGGGGTGAATTGGTTATTTAAAAATTTTACGATAACAATGAAAAATCTTTTCAATATTTAGCAGCAGAAACAATTAAACATAAACGAAAAGATAAATCTCAGATATTCACCCACGTAGTTAATATCAAAAAGTAAAGTGCAGAACTGAATCAGAAAAGCAAACCAGATTTTATAGTGGTTCGGTCAACTTGACCTACGTCCACTCCCCGAAGCCTCCCCTCTGGGTATTGCACTAAACAAAAAGTGTCTCTCCTTTTGCTCCCACAGCAAGGTGAAGAAGCCTGTACAAACACCTCCTTTTCACCACACAGTGAGGCAGAGAACCCGACCTCCTTTTGCTTCCTCCTGAAGCAGGCAGAGAACCTCTTTTGCTTCCACCTGAAGTGGGCAGAGAACCCCGGATCTTCTTGCGAACGATCCTCCCACGACGAACACCGACTAGATGAAGGACGACGAGCGGAGAAGACGACTCTGATCCGTGCTTGGAGCAACCTTAGTGAATCCCTCACTAACTCCCCCTCACAAGATCTTCTCTCTCTCTCCCAACTCTCTCTCTCTCTAGGGTTTCTCAGGGAAGGAAGGTAGCAAAAGATTTTTCTTATTGCAAGAAAAAGTTCTTTTATAGGAGGGCTTAAAATTTGCCCTAAATCTCAACTGGTCGGCCAAGATCATCCAGGACGATCAGTTCAAATTCAGCTGTTTCAGCCTCGATGATTTGGCTCTTCTGGACGATCAGTAGAAAAAATTGTTCATATCGTCCCGTATGATCTTGCGATTATCCTGGACGATTAGTACAAATCGAGGAATATCATCCAGAAGACAGTTCGGGTCGTCCAGAGAAATCTGTGCTGGAAGACCAAAAAATGACTTGATCGTCCAGGACGATAGGGATATCATCTTGTACGATTAGTTCAAAAAGTTCCCAAATCATCCTGAACACAGTTCGGATCGTACAGCTGAAATGCACTAGACAATCATGATCGTCCGGGACGATCCTGCGATCATCCAGGACGATATGATCGTATCAATCAAAAATAAATTGTTTTCCTTAATTACCAGATTAAATTAGGCATGATTGTACTGAATCGTCCAGGAGGATACACGTATCGTCCAGGACGATCAGACCAAATAACTAAAAATAAAAACTTGCCTAACTTGATCTAGCGGCTGAGAATTTCTGATTTGAGCATATCGTCCCGTACGATCCAAAGATCGTCCAGGATGATCTACTTAATCAGACCCTCTTAACTTAGTCGCCCTAATTAGAGTTTCTGTTTTTACCGGATCGTCCAGGACAATGTGAATATCGTCCAGGACGATCTGAACAAAAACTGAACAGAAACTCTAATTCACTCAAGCTCTCCCCCTGAGTGTGTGTGTGCAAGGTTACTTAGCTAGGGGATCAGTTACATTACAATCTACTCAATAAAATGAAAAACAGTACATTGGACACACTTGGACCCGATCTTGAGTTGGCTTGAGTGGCTCGTGGTCTTTTGTGCCTGAAACAGATTAGCCAAGCAAAACACACTGGAAACATGTTTGTCATCATCAAAACCAAATTTGCAACACTAAGTATGTTAAGACCCCCTTTAAATAAAAAAGAGCATGGCTAAGCATGGTTGTGTTATGAGCATTTAAATTTTAATATATTAACTTCTGTAAATGTTTATATAACTACAAATTATTAGGATTATCGTACAGGTTGTTGAGTCTAGATTTTTCTTTTAAATTTAAATGTTATTTGATTTGAAAATTTAGTTGTAACATTTAAGTTCTTTGAGATGGGATATAAATATCCTACTTAGATTCCAAAGAGGAGAGGACATCCCAAAGGGGAGAGTCCTCCATTTGGAAGCCTAAGTTAGGATACTTTCAAAGTATATAAAGAGAAAAGATTACTCCCCTCTCCAAGGGGGGGGGGGGGGGGGGGATATTTTTATTTGGATATCCGGACCCGGCGGATTCAAGGAAATCGTGGAAGGACAAAGAAGTGAAGAACGAGAAGAATCCCAAATCTCTAATTCACTTATCTTTTAGAAGTAGAATCTGGGTTGTGGTAAGTAGTACTCGACCACTTTTAAATTTAAGTAATCTGTGTTGTAATATTAACTGGCACTTGCCACATGGCCTTTAAATTTATTTAAGTAAAGTGATTTCATTTGATTAATTACTTAATGTTGATTGTGATTAGGATATGCATGCTTTTAGTAGTAGTTTTGGCATTTTTTGTATGTCGATCTTTATTTTAGTCTAGAATTAGATCGGAGGCTGGTGATGGTACAAATAAAACTTTTTCTACTTAAATAAAATTAAAATATTTAAGCTTAGATAGAAAATCTAATATTTTAATAAGTAAGCCCAAGAACGCTAGGAGTTTTTCATACACATATTTGTTTTATCTTCGCTCCTTTTGTTAGGCACCTCCTCGCCTGTGGGTTTTGGCAGACCACCTGGCCTTTGAGTGTGCAGTTCTGTCAAGGGGATCTGTGCACTTTAAGGAAAAAAACCTATTTTTTATGCTTTTTTAAAAATTGTTTCATTCTAATTTAAAGCATGTGAGTCAACTAGCATGCATCACATTAGCAGCAAATTAAAATTGAGTCTAAATTTTTAATTGCACTTCTAGCTTAAGCATTTCACCTAACATAAGTCAAGGGGCCAATTAGGAATCTGCTCTAGATGTCAGCCCTACTCTCCTTAAACTAATCTTAAATAACATCCCTAACCACTCTTTCATAACAGACCTGACTAATAGTTTTGAAGCACTTAGGTGGTTTAGCTGGCTCCCTAATTCATGCCAGGATAAGTCCCGATTTGCATTGTAATAGCCAGATTCTGGGTCACTAATTTTCAGTACCTAATTTAGACTTAGGTTATGAGGCAGATTTTTAATCTTAAGTCCTCAACTTCTGGGATTTGAATCCCAACCTTCTAATAAAATTAACAACTCAAATATTAAATCTCTTTCCATCGAATTCAAGCCCAACATTTAGGATTGGCTGGGGTGCTTCTGAAGTGATTTAGAATCCTAAGCACCTCCTACCCCTCTTCTTCTGAGTCTAGAAATATTTGTTCAACCTTGAACCAATCCCTATTAAAATTCCAACCCTTAGCTCCTTTTATATCGAACTTTGAATTCTTAAATAAAATTTGTATCACTATTTTAATCGAGAGTATTCCTAGAAAATTTTTTGGTTTCCTACGATGTAATTAACTACGAGGGCTTGTGCTCATAGTAGATTTAGAAACTCAGATCTAATTTTCAAAATTCAAAATTTTCAAAACTTCAATAAATTATCTTTAGGAAAATTGAACCCGACGATCATTATCGTCCTTTTCAAACTATCGATAATGATTGATATCTTCCTTCCTTGGAGAGATATATCAATTATAATTGTAGTTTTGATTATGAAATTAATGATCTCTTTATCCAGATTAACATTGTCAAATATGTGATCAAATTCCAATTTGACCTTCCGTGGTCATATGTGATTCTTCCCTAAATTGTACTACGATAATCAAGGTAAATCCAAAGTTTTGAAATTTAAATGCATTAGGGAACAATATGTTCACCTCCCAAGGTGATTTATCATTCATAATGATCTGTTCAGTTTCAAAATAAAAATTCATGAAATTAAACTTTTGCCAAGGAAAATTAATTTTTTTTCAAACCAATATTATTTTTCAATCAAACAGCAAGGAATATGCCCATCATAAAGGATCAAAATTTGAAGATCGTATGAAAGGGTTGCAATATGCCCATCACTGAGGATAAAAAATGGGAGATCATATGATGCGGTAGGAATATGCCCATCAAAAAGGATGAAAATTGGGAGATCATTTGATTGGGTAGGAATATGCCCATTATAAATGATCCAAACAGGGAGATCTTATGATGGGGTAGGAATATGCCCATCCCATAGGATCGCAATAAGGAGATCGTATGATGGGGTACGAATAAACCAGTCATAGAGGATCAAAACGGGGAGATCGATTGAGGGGTAGGAATATGCCCATGAAAGAGGATCAAAATTGAGAGCTCGTATCACGGGGTAGGAATATACCCATCATAGAGGATTGAAATAGAGATATCGTATAATGGGGTAGGAATATGCCCATCACAGAGGATCAAAACTTAGAGATCATATGCTAGGATAGGAATATGCCCATCATAAAGGATCAAGACTGGGAGATCTTATAATATGCTAAGAATATGCCCATCATAAAGGATCAAAATTGGGAAATCATAAGATGGGGTAGGAATATGTCTATCACATAAGATCAAAATTGGGAGATTATATGATGGGGTTGGAGTATACCCGTCACAGTGGATCAAAATTGGGAGATCGTTTGATGGGATAGGAATATACCCATCATAGAGGATTGAAATTGGGAGATCGTATGATGGAATGAGAATATGCCCATCATAGAGGATCAAACCTGGAAGATCTTTTAAAGGGGTAGGAATATGCCCACCATAGAGGATCAAAATTGAGAGATCGTATGATCGGGTAGATATATACCCATCATAGAGGATCAAAATTGGAAAATCATATGAAGGGGTAGGAATATGCCTATCATAGAGGATTAAAATATGGATATTATATGAGGGTTTAGGAATATACCCATCACAGAGGATCAAAATTTGGAGATCATGTGTTGGGGTAGAAATATGCCCATCACAGAGGGTCAAGACTTGAAGATCATATGATGGGGAGGTATATGCCCATCATAGAGGATCAAAATAAGGAGTTTGTTTGATGGGGTAAGAATATGCCCATCACAAATGATACAAATTAGTAGATCATTTGATGGGGTAGGAATATGCCCATTATAGAGGATCAAAACTAGGAGATCTTATGATGGGGTAGCAATAAGCCCATCACAGAGGATTAAAACTAGGAGATCTTATGATGGGGTAGGAATATACCTATCAAAGAGGATCAAAATAAGGAGATCATTTAGTGGGGTAGGAATATGCTCATCGTAGAGGATCAAAAATGAGAGATTATATGATGGGGTAGGAATGTACCCATCATAGAGGATTAAAACTGTGAGATCATATAATGGGGTTGGAATATGCCCATCACAGAGGATATAAATTGAGAGATCATTTAATGGAGTAGAAATATGCCCATGCCAAAGGATCTAAATTGGCAGACCATATGATGAGGTATGAATATGCCCATCATAGAGGATCGAAACTAGGAGATCTTATGATGGGGTAGAAATGTGCCCAACATAGAGGATTGAAACTGGGAGAACGTATGATGGGGTAGTAATATGCCTAACACATAGGATGAAAATTAGGAGATGATTTGATGGGGTAGGAATATGCCCATGACAGAGGATCCAAATTAAGAGATCATATGATGGGGTAGGAATTTACCCATCATAGAGGCTTCAAACTATGAGGTCGTATAATGGGGTAGGAATATGCCCATCATAGAGGATCAAAACTTGGAGATCGTATGATTGGTTGGGAATATGCCCATCATAAAGGATTAAGACTGGGAGATCTTATAATGTGATTGGAATATGCCCATCACAGAGGATCAAAATTGAGAGATTGTAAGATAGGGTAGGAATATGCCTATCACAGAGGATCAAAACTGGTAGATCATATGATGGGGAAGGAATATGCCCATTACATGGATCAAAATTGGGAGATCGTATGATGGGGAAGGTATATACCCATTATAGAGGATTGAAACTAGGAGATCATATGATGGAATGGGAATATGCCTATCGTAGAGAATCAGAACTGGGAGATCTTATAATGGGGTAGGAATATGCCCATCACAGAGGATCAAAATTGGGAGATCATATGATGGGGTAGGAATATGCCCATCATAAAGGATAAAAAATCGAAGATGATATGAAGGGGTAGGAATATGCCCATCACAGAGGATCAAAAATTGGATATTGTATGAGGAGGTAGGAATATACCCATCACAGAGGATCAAAATTGGGAGATCATGTGTTGGGGTAGAAATATGCTCATCATAGATGGTTAAGACTGGAAATTCATATAGTGTGGTGGAATATGCCCATCACAAAGGATCAAAACTAGGAGAATGTATAATGGGGTAGGAATATATCCATCACAGATGATCAAAACTGGGAGATCATATGAATGGGTAGGAATATGCACATCATAGAGGTTCAAAACTAATAGATCGTACGATGGGGTTGGAATACGCCCATCATAGAGGATTGAGGTTGGGAGATCTTAAGATTAGATCAAAAATATTCCCATTATAAAGGTTCAGAAATGGGAGATCGTTTGATGGGGTTGGAATATGCTCATCATAGAGGATTGAAATTAAAAGATCATATGAAGCAGTAGGATTATGCCGATCTCAGTGTATCGAAACTTTGAGTTCACATGATAGGGTAGGAATATGCCCATAAAAGAGGATCAAAATAAGGAGATCATATGATGGGGTAGGAATATGCCCATCATAGAGGATCAAAACTGGGAGATCATATGATGGGGTAGGAATATGCCAATATCAGAGGATCAAAACTGGGAGATCGAATATGGGGTTGAAATATGCCCATCACAGAGCATCAAAACTTGGAGATCATATGATGGGATAAGAAATATGCCCATCACACAGGATTATAACTAAGATATCGTATGATGGGGCAGGAATATGCCCATTATAGAGGATCAAAACTAGGAGATTATATGATGGCGTAGGAATATGCCTAATATAGAGGATCAAAATTATGAGATCATATGATGGGGTAAGAATATGCCTATTATAGGGGATCAAAACTGGGAGATCATATGTTTGGGTAGGAATATGCCCATCATAGAGGATCAAATTTGGATGATCATATGATGGGGTAGGAATATGCAAATCATAGAGGATCAAAACTAGGAGATCAAAGTATGTGCTAGGAATATGCCTATCATAGAGGATCAAAACTAATATATCATATAAAGGGGTAAGAATTATGCACATCACAGAGGATTAAAACTAGGAGATTATCTGATGGGGTAGGAATATGCCCATCACAAAGGATAGAAATTGGGAGATCATATGATGGGGTAGGAATATGCCAATTATAGAGGATCAAAACTGGGAGATCATATGATGGGGTAGGTATATGTCCATCATCGAGGATCAAAAATGAAAGATCATATGATGGGGTAGGAATATTCTAATTATAGATGATCAAGTTTTGGAGATCAACGTATGGGGTAGGAATATGCCCATCATAGAGGATCAAAATGAGGAGATCATATGATGGGGTAAGAGACATGTCTATCATAGAGGATTTAAACTAGAAGACCGTATGATGGTGCAAGAATATGCCCATTATAAAGGATCAAAACTAGAAGATCATATGATGGGGTAAGAGTTCGCTTATCAAAGAGGATCAAAACTGGGAGATCGTATAATGGGGTAGTAATATACCCATTATAGAGGATCAAGACTAGAAGATCAGATAATGGGGTAGGATTAGGCCCATCATGGGGGATCAAAATTGGGAGATTATATGATGATGTAGGAAAATATCCATGACAGAGGATCAAAACTATAAGATAATATGATAGGAAAGGAATATGCCAAACACAGAGGAACAAAATTAGAATATCATTTGATGGGGTAGGAATATGCCTATCACAGATGATGAAAACTAGGAGATCTTATCATGGGGTAGGAATATACCTATCACAGAGGATTGAAACTAGGAGAACGTATGATGGGGTAAGAATATGCCCATCATAGAGGATAAAAATTGAGAAATCGTATAATGGAATATGAATATACCCATTATAAAGGATTAAATCTGGGAGATCATATGATGGGGAAGGAATATGCCCGAGATAGAGGATCAAAACTAGGAGATCATAAGATGGGGTTGGAATGTGCCCATCATAGAGGATCGAGACTGGGAGATCTTATGATGGGGTAGAAATATGCTCATCAAAGAGAATCAAAACTGGGAGATTATATGAGGGGGTGGGAATATGCTAATCTTAGAGGATAGAAACTGGGAGATCTTATGGTGGGGTAAGAATGGCCTAACACAGTGGATTAAAACTTGGAGAATATATGATGGGGCTTGAATAAACTAATTATAGAGGATTAAAACTGGGAGATCGTATGATGGGGTAGGAATTTGCTCATCATTAAGGATAAAAACTAGGAGATCGTATGATTGCGTAGGAATATGCCCATCACAGAGGATCAAAATAGGAAGATCATGTAATAAGGTAAGAATATACCCATCAAAGAGGATTGAAACTAGGACCCATCAAGGAGGATCAAAACTGGGAGATCATATGATGGAGTAGGAATATACCCGTCACAGAGGATCAAGTTTGAGAGATCGTATGATGGGGTAGGAATTTTCCCAGTACAGAGGAACAAAAATGGGAGATCATATAATGGGGTAGGAATATGCCCATCACGAAGAATTTAAACTACAAGATCATATGATTGGGTTGGAATATGCCCATCACATGGGATGAAAATTAGGAGATCATATGTTGGGGTAGGAATATACCCACTATAGAGAATCGAAACTAGGAGATTATGTGATCAAGTAGGAATATGCCCATCACAGAGTATCAAAATTGGGGGATCGTATGATGGGGTAGGAATATACCCGTCATAAAGGATTGAAACTGGGAGATCATATGATGAGGTAGGAATATGCCCATCATAGAGGATCAAAATTGGGAGATCATACAATGGGGTGGGAATATGCTAATTATAAAGGATCGAGATTGGAGATCATGTGATGTGGTTGTAATATGCCTATCACTGAGGATCAAAACTGGGAGATCATATGATGAGGTAGGAATATGCCCATCACAAAGGATCAAATCTAGAAGATCGTACGATGTGGTAGGAAAATGCCCATCATAGAGGATCAGAGCTAGGAGTTTGTGGGATGGGGTAGGAATATGCCCATCATAGATGATCGAAACTGGGTGATCATATGATGGGGTAAAAATAAGCCCATCAAAGAGGATCAAAATAAGGAGAACGTTTGATTGGGTTGGAATATGCCCATCAGAAAGGATCAAAACTAGTAGATCATATGATTCGATAAGAATAGGCCCATCACAGAGGATCAAAACTGAAAGATCATATGATGGGGTAAGAATAGGCTTATAAGAGAGGATCAAAATTGGGAGATCATATGATACGTTAGGAGTAAGCCCATCCTAGAGGATCAAAATTGGGAGATCATCTGCTGGGTAGGATTAACCCATCATAAAAGATCAAAGTAGGGAGATCATTTTATGGGGTGGAAATATGCCCATCATAGAGGATCAAAACTTGGAAATCATATGATGAGGTAGGAATATGCCTATCACAAAGGATCAAAATTTAGCGATCATACGATGGGGTAGGAATACACATATTACAAAGGATCAAAACTAGGAGATCGTGTGATGGGGTGGCAATATGCCCATCATTAAAGATCAAAATTGGGAGATTGTTTGATGGGGTGGCAATATGCCCATCATAGAGGATCGAAACTGGGAGATCTTATTTGGGCGTAGAAATATGCCCATCACATAGGATAAAAATTTGGAGATTGTAAGATGGTGTAGGAAAATGCTTTCATAAAGGATCGAAATTGTGAGATCGTATGATGGGGTAGGAATAAGCCCATTATAGAGGATCAAAACTAAGAGATTGTATGATAGGGTAAGAAATTGCCCATCATAGAGGATGAAAACTAGGAGTTTGTGGGATGGGGTAGGAATATGCCGATCATAGAGGATCAAAATAAGGAGATTATATGATGGGATAGAAATATGCCCATCAAAGAGGATAAAAATTAGGAGATCATTTTATAAGGTAGGAATATGCCCATCACAAAGGATCCAAACTTGCAAATCATATGTTGGGCTAGGAATAAACCCAACATAGAGGATCAAAACTTTGAGATCATATGATGGCTAAGGAATATGCCCATCAAAGAGGATAAAAATTGGAAGGTTATATGATGGGGTACGAATATACCCAACATAGAGCATCAAAATTGGGGGACCATTTGAGGAGGTAGGAATATGCCCATCCTAGAGGAATAAAAATGGGAGATCGTATGATGGGGTAGGAATATGCCCATCACAGAGGATCGAGAGTGGGCGATCTTATGATGGGGTAGTAATAAGCCCATTTGAGAGGATCAAAACTGGAAGATTGTAAGATGGGCTTGGAAAATGCCTATCACAAAGGATCAAAATTAAGAGATCATATAATGGGGTAGGAATATGCCCATCAAAGAGGATGAAAACTTGGAGATTATGGAATGGCGTAGGAAAATGCCCATTATAGAAGACCGAAATTGATAGATCGTATGATGGGCTAGAAATATGCCCATTAAAGAGGATCAAATTTGGGAGATCATTTGATAGGGTAAGAATATGCTCGTCACGAAGGATCCAAACTCAAAGATCATATGATGGGGTAGGAATATGCCCATCACATGGGATCAAAATAAGGAGATTGTATGATAGGGAAGGAATATGCCTATCAAAGAGGATCAAAACAAGAAGATCATATGAGTGGAAGGAATATACTAATCATAGAGGATCAAAACTGGGAGATCATTTAAGGAGTTAGGAATATGCCCAACATTGAGGAACAAAAATGGGAGATCATATGATTAGGTAGGAATATGGCCATCATAGAGGATCAAGACTATGAGATCATATAATGGGGTAGGAATATGCCCATCATAGAAGACCAAAATTAGGAGATAATGTGATGGGAGTAGGAATAGACCAAACACAGAGGATCAAAAAAAGGAGATCGTATGTTGAGGTAAGAATATTCTCATCACAGAGGATCAAAATTAGGAGATCATATAATGGGGTAGGAATATACCCATCACACAGGAACAAAATTGGGAGATCGTTTGATGGGGTGGGAATATGCTCATCATAGAGGATCAAAACTTGGATATCATATAATGGAGTAAGAATATGCCTATCATAGATAATGAAAATTGGGAGATCATACGATGGGGTAGGAATATGCCCATCATAGAGGATCAAAATTGGGAGATCGTATGATGGGGTAGGAGTATGCCCATCAAAAAGGATCAAAACTAGAAGATCGTAGGATGGGGTAGAGATATACCAATTACAAAGGATAGAAAATGGTAGATCATACGATCGGGTAGGAATATGCCCATCACAGAGGATCGAAACTAGGCGATCATAGGATGGGGTAGGAATATGCCCGTTAAAGAGGATCAAAATTGGGAGATCATACGATGGAGTAGAAAAATGCCCATGAAAAATGATCTAAACTAGTAGATTATATGATGTGGTAGGAATATGCCAATCACCGAGGATCAAAATTGGGAGATCATATGATGGGGTAGGAATATGCCAATCACCGAGGATTGAAATTGGGAGATCTTATGATGGGGTAGGAATAAGCCCATCATAGAGGATTAAAATTGGGAGATCATATGATGGGGAATGTATATGCCCATCAAAGCGGATCAAAACTGGAAGATTATATGATGGGGTAGGAATATACCAATCACAAAGGATCAAAACTTGGAGATCATGTGATGGCGTGGCACTATGCCCATCATAGAGGATTGAAATTGGGAGATGGTATGATGACGTGGCAATATGCCCATCTTAAAGGGTCGAGATTGGGAGATCTTATGATGGGGTTAGAATATTCCCATCACAGAGCATCGAAACTAGGAGATCTTATGATAGGGTAGGAATATGCCCATCATAGAGGATCAAAATTGGGAGATCGTAAGATGGGGTAGGAAAATGCCTATCACATAGGATCAAAACTGGGAGATCATATGATGGGGTAGGAATAAGATTATCGCAGAGGATCAAAACTAGGAGATCGTATGATAGGGTAGGAAAATGCCAAGCACAAAGAATTAAAACTACGAGATTGTAAGATGGGGTAGAAATATGCCCATCTCAGATGATCAAAATTAGAAGATCATATGATGGGTTAGAAATATGCCCATCCTAGTGGATCAAAAGTAGGAGATCATATAATGGGGTAGGAATATGCCCATCATAGAGGATTAAAACTAGGAGATCATATGATGGGGTCAAAAAATGCCCATCATAATGGATTAAAACTAGGAGTTCGTATGATGGGATAGGAATATGCCCATCATAAAGGATTGAAACTAAGAGATTATATGATGGGGTAGGAATATACTAATCCCATAGGATCAAAACTGGAAGATCATATGATCAGGAAGGAATATACCCATCAGAGTGGATCAAAACTGGGAGATCATATGATGGGTTGGAATATTCCCATCATAGAGGATCCAAATAGGAAGATCGTAAGATAGGGTAAAAATATACCTATCATAGGGGATAAAAAGTATAAGATCATATGATGGGATAAGAATATGCCCATCACAGAGGATTGAAACTAGGGGATCATATGATTGGGCAAGAATATGCCCATTACAAAGGATCAAAATCAGGATATTATGTGATGGGGTAGGAATATGACGATCACAGAGGATCAAAATTGGGAGATCATATGATGGGGTAGGAATATGCCCATCAAAGAGTATCAAAAATTGGGAGATTATTCGATAGGGTAGGATTATACTGCTCACAAAAGATCAAAACTGGCAGATTATATGATGGGGTAGGAATATGCCCATCGCAGAGAATTAAAACTGTGAGATCATATAATGGGGGTGGAATATGCCTATCACAGAGGATTAAAATAGGGAGATCATATGATGGGGTAGGAATATACCCATTATAGAGTATCAAAATTGGTAGATTGTATGATCGAGTGGCAATATACCCATCATAGAGGATCGAGATTGGTGAGGTTATGATGGGGTAAGAATATGATCATCACAGGGGGAACATCATAAGATGGGGTAGGAAAATGCCTATCACAAAGGATCAAAACTGGGAGGATGCATGATGGGGTAGGAATTTGTCCATCATAGGGGACCAAAACTAGGAGTTCATATAATTGGGTAGGAATATGCCCATCATAAAGGATCAAAACTAGGAGATTATGGGATGGGGTAGGAATATGGCCATCATAGAGGATTGAAACTAGGAGATCATATGATGGGGTAGAAATATTCCCATCAAAGAGGATCAAAATTGGGAGATCATATGATGGGGTTGGAATATACCCATTATAGAGTATCAAAACTGGGAGATCAAATAATGGGGAGCACATATGCCCATCAAAGGGGATCAAAATTGGAAGATCATATAACGAGGTAGGAATATACCCATTACATAGGATCAAAATTGGGAGATCATTTGATGAGGTAGCAATATGCCCAACTTAGAGGAATAAAAATGGGAGATCGTATAATGGCGTAGGAATATACCCATCATAGAGGATTGAGACTATAAGATCATATACTGGGTAGGAATATGCCGATCACAGAGGATCAAAATTGGGAGATCTTGTGGTTGGGTAGGAATAGGATTATCATAGAGGATCAAAATTTGGAGATCATAGGATAGTGTAGGAATAAGCCCATCATAGAGGATCAAAATTATGAGATTCTATGATGGGTAGAAATATACCCATCATGAAGGATCGAAACTGGTAGATCATTTGATGGGGTGGGAGTATGCCCATCATTGAGGATCAAAATTTGGATATTATATAAAGGGGTAAGAATATGCCAGTCACAGTGGATCAAAATTGGGAGATCATATGATGGGGTAGGAATATGCCCATCAAAAAGGATCAAAACTAGGAGATCATACAATGGGGTAGAAATATTCCCATTTTAAAGGATCTAAACTGGTAGATTATATGATGGGGTAAGAAGATGCCCATTTCTAAGAATCAAAACTAGGAGATCATATGATGGTGTATGAATATGCCTATCACTGGTGATCAAAATTGGGAGATCATATGATGGGGTAGGAATGTGCCCATCACAGAGGATCAAAATTGGGAGATTGCATGATGGGGAAGGAATATGCCCACCAAAGAGGATCAAAATTGGATGATCATATAGTGGGGTAGGATTATACCAATAAAAAAATCGAAACTGGGAGATCATGTGATTGGGTGGCAATATACCCATCATAGACGATCAAAATTGGGAGATCGTATGATGTGCCGCAATATGCCCATCATAGAGGATCGAGACTGGGTGATCATATGATGGGGTAAGAATATGCCTATCACAAAGGATCAAAATTTGGTGATCGTATGATGGGGTAAAAAAAACCTATCACAAAGGATCAAAATTGGGAGATCATATGATGGTGTAGTAATATGCCCATCATACAAAATTAAAACTTGAAGATTGTATGATGGGGTATGAAAACACCTATCACAATGGATCAAAACTAGAAGATCATATGATGGGGTAGGTATATGCCCACCATAGAGGATCAAAACAGGGAGATCAGGTGATGGGGTAGGATTATGCCCATCATAGAGGCTCAAAAGTAGGAAATCATATATTGGCATAAAAATATGCCCATCATAATATATTGAAACTAGGAGTTCGTATGATGGGGTAGGAATACACCAATCACAATGAATCACAACTGGGAGATCATATGATGGGGTAGGAATATGCCCATCAAATAGGATCAAGGGTTGGGAGATCGTATGATGGGGTAGGAATATACCCATCACAGAGATTCAAAACTGGAAGATCATGTGATGGGGAAGGAATAAAGCCATCACAGAGAATCAAAACTAGGAGATCATATGATGGGGTAGGAATATACCCATCACAGAGGATTGGACAGAAAGATCATTTGATGGGGTAGGAATATACCTATCAAAGAGGATCGAAAGTATGAGATCCTATGATGGGGTAAGAATATGCTCATCAAAGAGGATCGAAACTAGGAGATCGTATGATTGGTTTGGAATATGCCTATTACAAATGATCAAAACTAGGAGATTGTGTGACGGGGTCGGGATATGACGATCAAAGAGGAACAAAATTGGGAGATTGATAATGGTGTAGGATATGTCCATCAAAGAGGATCAAAATTGGGAGATTGTTTGAAAGGGTAGGAATATGCCCATCACAAAGGATCCAAACCGCCAAATCATATGATGGGGTAGGAATATGCCCATCATAGAGGATAAAAAATGTAAGATCATACGATGGTGGAGGAATATGCCTATCACAGAGGATCAAAATTGGGAGATCATATGATGGGGTAGGAGTATGCACATTACAAATGATCAAAATTGGGAGATCATATGATAAGGTCAGAATAAGCTTAACTTGGAGGAACAAAAAAGGGAGATCATATGATTGGGTAGGAATATGCCCATCACAGATAATCGAGACTATGAGATCATATAATGGGGTAGGAATATGCCCATAATAAAGGATCAAAATTGGGATATCATGTGATGGGGTAGGAATAGTTCTATCACAGAGGATCAAAAATTGGAGATCATATGATGGGGTAGGAATAAGTCCATCATAGAGGTTCAAAATAAGGAGATTGTATGATGGGGTAGGAAAATACCCATCATAGAGGAGAGAAACTAGGAGATCATATCACGGAGTGCGAATATGCCCATCACAAAGGATCAGAACTTGGAGATCATATTATGGGGAAGGAATATGCTTATCACATAGGATTAAAATTGGGAGATCATATGATAGGGTAGGAATATGCCCATCACAGAGGATCAAAATTGGGAGATCGTATGATCGGGTATGAATATGGCCATCAAAGAGGATCAAAACTTGAAGATCGTATGATGGGGTAGGAATATACCTGTTAAAAATGATCGAAACTAGGAGATCGTATGATGGGGTGGAAATATGCCTATGACAGAGGATTAAAATTAGGAGAACATTATGAATATTCCCATCACAATAGATTCAAATTGGTACATTTTATGTTGGGGTAGAAAGATGCTCATCACAGTGGATCAAAACTAGGATATTATATGATAGGGTAGGAATATGCCTATCATAGAGAATCAAAATTGGGAGATCATATAATGGGGTCAGAATATTCCCATCATAGAGGATTACAGCTGGGAGATCATATGATGGGGTAGGAATATGCCCATCAAAGAGGAACAAAACTAGAAGATCGTATGATAGGGAAGGAATTTACCCATCACAAAGGAACGAAACTGGGAGATCATATTCTGGGATGGCAATAGGTCCCTTATAGAGGATTGAAATTATGAGATCGTATGATGGGGTGGCAATATACCCATTATAGAGGATCAAAACTAGGAGATCCTATGATGGGGTCAGAATATGCCCATCATAGAGGATCAAAACTGGGAGATCATATGATGGGGTATGAACATCTCTATCATAGAGTATCAAAACTGAGACATCATATGATAGGGAAGGAATATGCCCATCACTAAAGATCCAAACTGGTATATTGTATGATCGGGTAGGAATATACCCATCACAAACGATCAAAAGAAAGAGATCATATGATGGGGTAGGAATATTCCCATCATATAGGATCGAAACTAGGAGATCATGTTATGGGGTGGGAATATGCCCATCGTAGAGGATCAAAACTATAAGATCGTATGATGGGGTAGGAATATGCCCATCATGGAGGATCGAAATTTGGAGATCGTACAATGGGGTAGGAAAATACCTAACACAAAGGATCAAAACAAGAAGATCATATAATGGAGTAAGAATTTGCCTATCATAGAGGATCAGAAGTACAAGATCGTGTGATCAGGTAGGATCATGCTCTTCACAGAGAATCGAAATTAAGAGATCATTTGATTGAGTAGGAATATGCCCATCGTACGGGATCAAAACTAGTAGACTATGCGATGGGGTAGGAGTATGCCGACCAGAGAGGATCAAAATTGGGAGATCATTTGTTAGGGTAGGAATATGCCTACCACAAAGAATCCAAACTAGCAAATCATATGATGGGGTAGGAATATGCCCATCACAGAGGATCAAAACTTAGGGATCATATGATAGGGAAGGAATATGCCTGTCAAAAAGGATCAAAATTGGAAGATCATATGATGGTGTAGGAATATGCCCAACACCGAGGATCGAGATTATCAGATCATATAATGGGGTAGGAATATGCCCATCATAGAGGATTAAAATTGGGAGATCATGTGATGCGATAGGAATAGGCCTATCACAGAGGATGAAAACTAGGAGATCGTATCATTGGGTAGGAATATGCCCATCAAAGAGGATCAAAATTGGGAGATCATATGATGGGGTAGGAAAATACCCATCACAGAGGACCAAAATTGGAAGATTATTTAGTGGGATGGGAGTATGCCCATCACAGAGAATCAAAATTAAGAGATCATATGCTAGGGTAGGAATATGTCAATCATAGAGGATCAAAATTGGAAGATTATAAGATGGGGTAGGAATATGCCTATCATAGAGAATCAAAATTGGGAGATCAAATAATGTAAAAGGAATATGCCCATCAAAGAGGATCAAATATGGAAGATCGTATGATGGGGTAGGAAAATACTAATCATAACGGATCAAAACTGGGAGACCATGTGATGGGATGGCAATATGCCCATTATAGAGGATTGAGACAAGGAGATCTTATGATGGCGTAAGAATATTCCCATCATAGAGGATCGAAACTAGGAGAACGTATAATGGGGGAGGAATATGCATATTATAGAGGATCAAAACAGGGAGATCATGTTATGGGGTTGGAATATGCCTATCGCAAAGGATCCAAGTTCATAGATCGTATGATGGGCTAAGAACATGGCCATCATAGAGGATCTAAACTGGGAGATCATATGATGGGGTAGGAATATGCCCATAACATCTGATGGAAACTAGGAGATCGTATGATGGGGTAGAAATTTGCCCATCACACAGGACCAAAACTGGGAGATTATATGATGGGGTAGGAATATGCCCATCATTGAGGATCAAAATTGGGAGATCGTACGATGGGGTAGGAATATGCCCATCACAAAGGATCAAAACTAGGAGATTATATGATCAGTTGGAATATACCTATTAAAGAGGATAGAAAATGGGAGATCATATTATGGGGTAGGAATATTCTGATTACAGAGGATCAAAACTGGGAGATCATATGATCGGGTAGGAATATGCCCATCACACAAGTAGATCTATGATGGGGTAGGAATATACCCATCACAGAGGATTAAAACTAGGAGATTATATGATGGGGTAGGAATATACCCATCTAATTTTGCAGATCTATGATCGGGTGGGAATATACCCATCATAGAGGATTGAAACTAAAAGATTATGTGATGAGGTAGGACTAT
>CM034304.1:3728259-3965020 GCA_019925795.1 Dendrobium chrysotoxum
GAAGATCATATGATCGGGTAGGAACATGGCTATCAGAGAGCATCAAAATTGGGACATCATATGATGGGGAAGGACTATGCCCATCACAAAGGATCCAAAATGGTAGATCTTATGATGGGGTAAGAATATGCCAATTATAGAGGATCAAAATCTGGAGATCATGTGATGGGGTTGGAATATGCCCATCAGAGAGGATTGACACTAGGAATTTATATAATGGGGTGGGAATATATCCATCACAGAGGATCAAAAGTACAATATCGTATGACGGGGTAGGAATATCCCCATCACAAAGGATTAAAACTAGGAGATCTTATAATTGGGTAGGAAACTGTGCATCATAGTGGATCAGAACTAGGAGATTATGGGATGGGGTAGGAATATGCCCATCGTAGAGGATCAAAACTGGGAGATCATATGATGGGGTAGAAATATACACATCAAAGAGGATCAAAATTTGGAGATTATTTGATAGGGTAAGAACATGCCCATCATAAAGGATGCAAACTGGCAGATCATATGATGGGGTAGGAATATGCCCATTATAGAGGATAAAAAATGGGAGATCATATGATGGGGAAGGAATATTCCAATCAAAGCGGATCAAAATTGGAAGTTCATATGATGGGGTAGGAATATACCCATCGCAGAGGATCAAAACTGGGAGATCATTTGAGGTGGTAGGAATATGCCCAACTTAGAGGAATAAAAATGGGAGATTGTTTGATGGGATAGGAATATGCCCATTACAGAGCATCGAGACTACGAGATCATATAATGGGGTATGAATATGCTCATCATACAGAATCAAAATTGAGAGATCATGTGATGGGTTGGAATAGGCCTATCGTAGAGGATCCAAACTGGGAGATTGTATGATGGGGTAGGAATAAGCCCATCAGAGAGGATCAAACTGGGGAGATCATATTATGGGGTAGGAATATAGCCATCACAAGGGATCAAAACTGGGAGATCATTTATTATCGTGGGAATATGCCCATCACAGAGGATCAAAACTTGGAGATCATATGATGGGGTAGGAATATGCCTATCATAGAGGATCAAAATTTACAGATCACATGATGGGGTAGAAATATGCCCATCAAAGAGGATCAAAACTGGGAGATCATTTGATGTGGTAGGAATATACGTATCACAGAGGATTGAAATTGGGAGATCATAAGATGGGGTAGGAATATGCCCACTATAGAGGAATAAAAAAAGTAGATCGTATAATTTGGTAGGAATATGCCCATCATAGTGGATCGAAACTAGGAGATCATATGAAGGAGTCGGAATATACCCATCACAAAGGATCAAAACTAGGAGATCATGTGATGGGGTAGAAAGATGCCCAATATAGAGGATCAAGACTGGAAGATCATTTGATGGGGTAGGAATATGCCCGTCATAGAGGATCAAATCTATGAGATCATATGATGGTGTAGGAATATACCCATCATAGAGGATCAAAACTAGGAGATCATATGATGGGGTAGGAATATTCCTATCGTAGAGGAACATTATTGGGAGATCATGAGATCGGGTAAGAATAGGCTGATTATAAAGGCTCAAAACTAAGAGATCATAAGATGGGGTAGAATATGCCCATCATAGAAGATTAAAACTAGGAGATCATATGATGGGGTAGGAATATACCCATCATAGAGGATTGAACTATTAGATCGCATGATGGGGTAGGAATATTCCCATCATCGAGGAACAAAATTGGAAGATCGTATGAAGGGGTAGGAATATGCCTATCATAGAGGATCAAAACTAGAAGACCATTGGATGGTGTAGGAATATGCCCATTACAGAGGATAGAAATTAATAGATTATATGATGGGGTAGGAATATGCTGATCACAGATGATAAAAACTGGGAGATAGTATGATGGGGCAGGAATATGCCCATCATAGAGGATCAAAACTGGGAGATCGTATGATGGGGTAGGAATATACCCATCATAGATGATCAAAACTTAGCGATCATATGATGGGATATGAATATGCCCATGATAGAGGATCAAAACTGGGAGATCAAATGATTGGGTATGAACATGGCTATCATAGAGGATGAAAACTAGGACATCTTATAATAGGGTAGAAATTTTTCCATCACAAATGATCCAAACTGGTAGATCTTTTGATGGTGTAAGAATATGCCTATCATAGAGGATCAAAATTTGTAGATCATATAATGGGGTTGAAATATGCCCATCACAGAGGATCAGCACTAGGATTTCATATAATAGGGGTGGGTATATATCCATCATAAAGGATCACAATAGGAAGATCGTATGATGGGGTAGGAATATACCTATCATAGAGGATCAAAAGTATAAGATCAAATGATGGGGTAGGAATATGCCCATCACAGAGGACCAAACTAGGAGATCGTTGGATGGTGTAGAATATGCCCATCGCAGAGGACTGAAATTATGAGTTTATATGATGGGGAAGGAATATGCTGATGTCAGAGGATCAAAACTGGGAGATCATATGATGAGGCAAGAATATGCCCATCATAGAGGATCAAAACTCAGAGATCGTATGATGGGGAAGGAATATACCCATCATAGATGATCAAAACTTAGAGATCGTATGATGGGGTAGGTATATGCCTATGACAGAGGATCAAAACTGGGAGATCATATGAACGGGTAGGAACATGGCTATCACAGAGGATCAAAATTGGGATATCATATAATGGGGAAGGATTATGCCCATCACAAAGGATCCAAACTGGTAGATCTTATGATGGGGAAAAAATATTCCCATCACAGAGGATCAAAATCTGGAGATCGTATGATGGGGTTAGAATATGCCCATCACAGAGGATTGACACTAAGATTTTATATGATGGGGTGGGAATATATCCATCACAGAGTTTCAAAATAGGAAGATCATATGATGGGGTTGGAATATGCCTATCACAGAGGATCAAAAGTACAACATTGTATGATGGGGTAGGAATATGCCCATCATAGAGGATTAAAACTAGGAGATCTTATAATTGGGTAGGAAACTGTGCATCATAGTGGATCAGAACTAAGAGATTATGGGATAAGGTAGGAATATGCCCATCATAGAGGATCAAAACTGGGAGATCATATGATGGGGCAGAAATATACACATCAAGAGGATCAAAATTTGGAGATTATTTGATAGGGGAAGAACTTGCCCATCATAAAGGATCCAAACTGGTATATCATATGATGGGATAGGAATATGCCCATTATAGAGGATAAAAAATGGGAGATCATACGATGGGGAAGGAATATGCCCATCAAAGCGGATCAAAATTGGAAGTTTATATGATGGGGTAGGAATATACCCATCACAGAGGATCAAAACTGGGAGATCATTTAAGCTGGTAGGAGTATGCCCAACTTAGAGGAATAAAAATGGGAGATTGTATGATGGGGTAGGAATATGCTCATTACAGAGCATCGATACTATGAGATCATATATTGGGGTATGAATATGCTCATCATAGAGGATCAAAATTGGGAGATCATGTGATGGGTTGGAATAGGCCTAACATAGAGGATCCAAACTGGGAGATCGTATGATGGGGTATGAATAAGCCCATCAGAGAGGATCAAACTTGGGATATCATATTATGGGGTAGGGATATAGCCATCATAGGGGATCAGAATTGGGAGATCGTTTGTTGTGGTGGGAATATGCCCATCACAGAGGATCAAAACTTAGAGATCGTCTGATAGGGTAGGAATATGCCCATCATATTGGATTGAAACTAGGAGATTATATGATGGGATTGGAATATACCCATCATAGAGGATCCTAAAAGGAAGGTGGTATGATGGGGTAGGAATATGCCTATCATAGAGGATCGAAATTGAGAGATCGTATGATGGGATATGAATATATCCATCATAGAGGATCAAAACTAGGAGATCATTTGTTTGGGTAGGAATATGTCCAATCATAGAGGATCAAAACTAGGATATTATGGGATAGGGTAGGAATATGCCCATCATAAAGGATCAAAACTGGAAGATCGTATGATGGGTTAGAAATATGCACATCAAAGAGGATCATAATTTAGAGATTATTTGATAGGGTAAGATTATGCCCATCACAAAGGATCCAAACTAGCAGATCATATAATAGGGTAGGACTAATTTAATCACAGAGGATCAAAACTGGGAGATCGTGTGATGGGGAAGGAAAATGTCCATCAAAGAGGATCAAAATTGGAATATCATATGATGGGGGGAGGAATATACCCATCATAGAGGATCAAAATTGGAAGATCATTTGAGGGGGGTAGCAATATCCCCAACTTAGAGGAATAAAAATGGGAGATCATATTATGGGGTAGGAATATGCCAATTAGCAAAAATCAAGACTATAATATCATATAATGGTGTAGGAATATGCCCATTACAGAGGATCAAAATTGGGAGATCATGTGATGGGGTAGGAATAGGCTTATCATAGAAGATCAAAATTGGGAGATGGTATGATGGGGTAGGAATAAGTAAATCAAAGAGGATCAAATATCGGAGATCATATGATGGGGTAGGAATATACCCATCATAGAGGATCGAAACTGGGAGATCATTTAATGGGGTTGGAATGTGCCCATCACAAAGGATCAAAACTTAGAGATCATATGATGGGGTAGGAATATACCATCATAGAGGATCAAAATTTGGAGATTTTATGATGGGGTAAGAATATGCACATCACAGAGGACAAAAACTGGGAGATCGTATAATGGGGTAGGAATATTCCCATCCAAGAGGATCAAAAATTAATGAACATGTGATGTGGTGAGAATGCTCCCGTTATAAAGGATAAAAAATGGGAGAACGTGTGATGGGGTAGGAACATGCTAATTCCAGAGGATCGAAACAAGGAGATTGTATGATGGGGTAGGAATATGCCCATCAAAGAGGATTAAAATTGGGAGATCATACAATGGAGTAGAAATATACCCATGATAAAGGATCCAAATTGGTTGATTATATGATGGGGTAGGAAGATGCCCATCATAGAGAATTAAAACTGGGAGATTATATGATGCGGCAGGAATATGCCTATCATAGAGGATCAATATTGATAGATCATATGACGGGGTAGGAATTTTCCCATCACTGAGGATCAAAATAGGGAGATCATATGTTGGGAAATTAATATGCCCATAAAAGAGGATCAAAACTGTAAGATCATTTATTGGGTAGGAATAAACTAATCACAAAGGATCAAAATTGGGAGATCCTGTGATAGGGTGGAAATATGCCTAACATAGAGGATCAAAATTGGGAGATCATTTGATGGGGTGGCAATATGCCCATCATAGATGATCGAGACTGGGAGATCTTATGATGGTGTAGGATTATGACAATCTCAGAGGATCAAAACTATATGATTGTGTGATGGGGTAGGAACATGCCAATTATAGAGGATCAAAACTGGGAGATCATGTGACGGGGTAGGAATATGCCCATCACAAGGGAACCAAATTGGTAGATCATATGATGGGGTAGGAATATGCCCATCAGAGAGGATCAAAATTAAGAGATTGTATGATGGGGTAGGAATATGCCCATCTCATTGGATTGAAACTAGGAGATCATATGATGGGGTAAGAATATGCCCATCACAAAGGATAAAAAAATAGGAGATTATAGGATGGGGTAGGAATATGCCAATCTAAGAGGATTAAAATTGTGAGGACGTATGATTTGGTGGGAATTTTCCCATTACAAAAGAGCCAAATTGGTAGATCATATAATGGGGTAGGAATATGCAAATCATAGAGGATCAAAACTAGGAGATCATAGGATGGGGTAGCAATATGCCCATCACAGAGGATCAAAACTAGGAGATAATTTGATGGGGTGGAATATGCTCATTAAAGAGGATTGAAACTAGCAGATCATATTGTGGGGTAGGAATATTCCTATCACAGAGAATCAAAATAAGATCGTATGATGGGGTAGGAATATGCCCTTCACACAGCATTAAAACTGACAGATCTATGATGGGGTAGGAATATACCCATCATAGAGGATTGAAACCAGGAGATCGTACGATGAGGTAGGAATATATCCATCACACATGATCAAAATAGGGAGATCATATGATAGAGGGGGAATATGCCCATCTCATCGGATCAGAACTAGGAGATCGTATGGTGGGGTAGGAATATTCCTAACACAGAGGATGAAAAGTTGGAGGTCATAAAATGGTGTTGGAATATACCCATCACACAGCATCAAAGCTGGCAGATCTATATTGGGTAGGAATATACCCAACATAGAAGATTGAAACTAGGAGATTGTATGATGGGGTAGGAATATGCCCATCATAGAGGATCAAAATTAAGAGATTGTATGATGGGGTAGGAATATGCCCATCTCATTGGATTGAAACTAGGAGATCATATGATGGGGTAAGAATATGCCCATCACAAAGGATAAAAAATAGGAGATTATAGGATGGGGTAGGAATATGCCAATCTAAGAGGATTAAAATTGGGAGGACGTATGATTTGGTGGGAATTTTCCCATTACAAAAGAGCCAAATTGGTAGATCATATAATGGGGTAGGAATATGCAAATCATAGAGGATCAAAACTAGGAGATCATAGGATGGGGTAGCAATATGCCCATCACAGAGGATCAAAACTAGGAGATAATTTGATGGGGTGGAATATGCTCATTAAAGAGGATTGAAACTAGCAGATCATATTGTGGGGTAGGAATATTCCTATCACAGAGAATCAAAATAAGATCGTATGATGGGGTAGGAATATGCCCTTCACACAGCATTAAAACTGACAGATCTATGATGGGGTAGGAATATACCCATCATAGAGGATTGAAACCAGGAGATCGTACGATGAGGTAGGAATAAATCCATCACACAGGATCAAAATAGGGAGATCATATGATAGAGGGGGAATATGCCCATCTCATAGGATCAGAACTAGGAGATCGTGTGGTGGGGTAGGAATATTCCTATCACAGAGGATGAAATCCTGGAGGTCGTAAGATGGTGTAGGAATATACCCATCACACAGCATCAA
Organism: Dendrobium chrysotoxum; assembly: GCA_019925795.1. NCBI lineage: Eukaryota > Viridiplantae > Streptophyta > Magnoliopsida > Asparagales > Orchidaceae > Dendrobium > Dendrobium chrysotoxum. The sequence goes on from CM034304.1 coordinate 3,735,328, forward strand.
AGCTGGCAGATCTATATTGGGTAGGAATATACCCAACATAGAAGATTGAAACTAGGAGATTATATGATGGGGTAGGAATATGCCCATCATAGAGGATCAAAATTGGGAGATTATATAATATGGTGAGAATATTCCCAACGTAGAGGATCAAGACTTAGAGATCTTATGATGGGGTAGGAGTATGCCTATCACATAGGATCAAAATTGGGAGATGTTTTGATGGGGTAGGAATATGCTTATCATAAAGGATCAAAATAGGGAGATTATATGATAGTGTAGGAATATGTCTATCAGAGAGGATTAAAACTAGAAGATCATATGATGGGGTAGGAATATGCCCATCACAGTGGATCAAAATTGGGAGATTGTATGATGGAGTAGGAATATGCCAATCATGTAGGATCGAAACTAGGAGATCCTATGATGGGTTATGAATAAGCCCATTATAGAGGATCAAAATTGGGAGATCATATGATAGGGTAAAAATATGCCCATCACAAAGGATTGAAATTATGAGATCTTATGATGGGGAAGGAATATGCTGATAACAGAAGATCAAAACTGGGAGATCATATGATGGGGTAGGAATATGCCCATCATAGTGGATCGAAACTGGGAGATCATATGATTGGGTAGGAATATACCCCTTATAGAGGATCGAAATTGAGAGATCATGTGATGGGGTAGGAATATGCCGATCATAGAGGATAAAAATTGGGCTTTCATATGATCGGGTAGGAATATGCCCATCTTTGAGGATCAAAACTGGCAGATCATATGATAGGGTAGGAATATACCCATCATAGAGGATCGAAATAGGAAGATCATATAAAGGGGTGGGAATATACCCATCACTTAGGCTTTGAAACTAAGAGATCGTATGATGGGGTAAGAATATACCTATCACAGATGTTAGAAACTGGGAGATTGCAAGAAGGGGTAGGAATATGCCCAGCATAGAGGAACAAAAATGAGAGATCATAAAATTTGGTAGGAATATACCCATAAAAGAGGATCAAAACTAGGAGTTTATATGGTGGGGTAGGAATAAGCCCATCAAAGAGGATCAAAACTAGGAGATTGTATGATAGGGTAGGAATATGCCCATCACAGAGGATCAAAACTGGAAAATTATTTGATGGGGTGGGAATATGCCCATCATAGTGGATCAAAACTAGGAGATCATATGATGGGGTGGGAATATACCCATCACAAAGGATCAAAATGGGGAAATCATGTAACGGGGTAGAAATATGCCCAATATAGAGGATCAAGACTATAAGATTATTTGATGGGGTAGGAATATGCCCGCTATAGAGGATCAAATCTATGAGATCGTATGATGGGGTAGGAATGTACCCATAATAGAGGATCAAAACTAGGAGATCATACGATGGGTTAGGATTATTCGCATCGTAGAGGAACCTTATTGGGAGATCATGAGATCAGTTAAAAGTAAGCAGATTATAAAGGATCAAAATTAGGAGATCATATGATGGGGTAGGAATATGCCCATCATAGAAGATCGAAACTAGGAGATCATATGATGGGGTAGGAATATACCCATCACAGTGAAAGTTTATTGGGGATGTTAATCCCTTATGAACTAGCCTGAGGCTAACCAAGAGGGTGGGTGAATTGGTAATTTTAAAAATTCATAAGCAAAAGTGATTTAGAAAATCTTTTTAAATGTTTTAAAATGATTATAACTTCTTGATGATTTTCAGATGTTTAACAATAACAAAAAATGGATACAATCACACGATCATCCACAACAAAATAAATGTAGTAAATAATAAGAAAGAACACACTAGATTTTATAGTGGTTCGGTCAACTTGACCTACGTCTACTCCCTGGAGCCTCCCCTCTAGGTATTACACTAACACTAATTGACTCTCTTTTTTCTCCTACAGTAAGATGGAGAAGCCTTTATAAAAACCTCCTTTCCACCAACCCGGTGAGGCAGAGAACCCGGACTCCTTTCGCTTCCTCCTAAAGCAGGCAGAGAACCTTACCTCCTTTCGCTTCCTCCTGAAGCAGGCAGAGAACCTTAATCTTCTTACACACGATCCCTCCACAGATACACCAAGGATAAGAGATGACCATCAGAGAAGATGACTGAGATCATTTCTTGGAGCAACCTTTGTGAACACCTCACAAACTCCCCCTCACAAGATCCTCTCTCTTTCTCCCAAGCTCTCTCTCTCCTTCTCAAAGCTCTCACAGGAAAGGATAGTGGCAAAAGATCTTAATGATAGAAGACAAGAGATCTTAAATACAATGACTCAAAAATGGCCATAAAGTTCAAGTTGGTGATAAAGATCATCTAGGACGATCAGTAGTTCATCCTATATGATTAGTGTAAATCAGAACCTTTTGGCCTGGATGATCTGGTTCTTCTGGATGATTAGAAGATAAATTTTGTTCATATTATCGGGGATGATTCTACGATCATCCGGGATGATTCTACGATCATCCGGGATGATTAGTTTAATTCAGGAATATGATCTAGAGGACTGTTAGGGTAGTCCAAGAGAACTTTTGTTGGATGATCTCAAAATGACTTGATCGTCAAGGATGATATGTATACAATCCTATACGATTAGTTTAAAAAGACCCAAATATTTTGGCACATTATTCGGGTCGTACAGGTAAATCATGCTTGATGATTTCAAAATGATATAATCATCCAGGATGATATTCTATCATCCCGTATGATTAGTTCAAAAATGGGAATATCGTACAGCAGACTATTTGGGTCTTCCAGGTAAAATGCACTAGACGGTCAGATTTTCTAATTGATCATCCAGGATGATCTTGCAATCGTCCGGGATGATATGATCAAATCACTCAAACCATAATTACTTTCCTTAATCACCTGACAAATTTAGGCATGATTGTAATGGATCGTCTAGGAATATAGACATATCATCTGGGATGATTAGACAAAATTACTAAAATTTAAAACTTGCCTAACTTAGTCTGACGACTGAGAATTTCTAATTTGAGCATATCGTCCTGTACGATGGGTGTATCATCCAGGAAGATTTGCTTAATAAAACTGACTTAACATGGTTGCCCTAATTAGGGTTTGTATTTTCAACAGATTATCCGGGATGATGTGAATATCATCAAGGATGATTTGAATAAAAATAGAACAAAAACTCTAACTCACTAAAACTCTCCCCCTAGGTGTGTGTGTGCAAGGTTAATTTGCTTGGGGATCCGTTACATTATACTTGACTCAAAAAATGATAAAAAATTACATTGAACATGAAAACACAAACGGACAGACTCGATCTTGAGCTGGCTTGAATTGTAATTGATCCTGTGAACCTGATAGATTGGCCACTCAAATAGAAATAGAAATATTTGGTATCATCAAAATCATAATCCTTGAGACCAGATTCGTAACAATCTCCCCCTTTTTGGTAAAGCCAAACATTTGTTAGTAATTCCAAATTTGATATATAAACAATAAAATGATGAACATTAAGGTATTTAATTTCTATTAGCCAGGTGAATAACATACGAACACTGAACAATAATAAAATACTGAACATTGATAATTTCATCAGTACAGAATTACTATAAAATACCATAACACAAACTACAAACTACTCCCCCTTTTAAAATCTCAAAAAGGGCAAAACATCATAAAGACACGTAAGAAAAAAAAATACAAAAAGGAAAAATTAAAATCAAATGAAAAATAAAGAAAAATAGAAACAAGAAAAAATAACTTTTAAATTATTTTTTTTTTGAATCGATCTACTCCAATAAATAAGAATTTTTCCTTAATTTTCAATTTAAAAGCCAATAAGAAGAATTCGACAATGCTGAAATCCAGAAAAAGTCGGAAAATCAAATTTCATAACTCCTACCTCGGACACCTTGTAGGTTCAAATTCCTTTCAAACAAAAGTCTAATTCAGATGAGAAGAAATTAAATTTGAAAAGAGATCCTTTCAAGCCTCGTTCTAGTAAAATATCTGATAAAATAGTATAATAAAGGAATAAGAAATCATGATTTTTAATCTCAGGCTTTTGAAAGTATAAGGTGGTGCATGGATTTCTCTAAGATATTTAAAGATTCAAAAGGGAAGAAAGCTTATTTCTTAGTGGGCTCATTTTGTGCCTCTTTTTTAATTTATTTGGCGCACTTTGCGCATCTTTTGATATTTCATACATTTGTGTAACTTTCAAAATTTTGGCGTCATTGCACATCTTTTCATTTTTTGGCCCATTTTATGCTGCTTTTTTATTTCTTTTGCAAGCTTGCTTCCTTTCATAATCTCTAAATAATCTCAGTTGTGGAATTACCTTCTAGACATAAGAGAAGAGAAAACTCACTCTCTTAAGTAAGGAGGAGTAATTCACAGAACAAAATCGTACTCTATATGATAAGTGCAATCACCTGATTAAGAAAAGCATAACACTGATTCAAAGCTTTGAAAATACTATTTATATGAGGTAGATTACTATAGGAAGATAAAATAGATCTCTATTTCAAAAACTAACTTTTTAATTTTGAAGAAGATTTTTATCCAAAAGAAATAAGATACTAAGGAGTTAGTGAAAGAGAAATAATCATCAATGTTTCCTCCCTTTAACAGATTCAAAGAAGTCAATCACTTCTTATAAGCTTTCAAACAAAAATAAGGTAAAAAACTCTCAATCAGAAATCTGGTTTATCAACAGTAGTGAGCAGTGATCTGATTCTCAAGAAAAGTAAGCCATGAGTTACAAACTAAGAGAAGGCATATAAAAAGAAAGAACCAAATCTGATAAGCAACTCAATCAAATAAAATCAGCAGGACAACAAACTATCTAAAAAGAAATAGATAATCAAATCAAACAAAATAAAAAAAAAACAGAAAAATGAAAAATAGAATATTCAGAAATCAGCAATCATCAGATTCATACATTTATGTTAATCACATCCAATCTGGTCCTTAAAATGCTGAATGAGTCAAAGGCCAGTGGTTGAGTAAAAATGTCAGCCAGTCATATGTCTTGAGTATCTGTTGTCCAGGTACCACATGCTCTCACTAGGTCTTGTGTGAGAGCACCCCTATAAAAATATCAAACGTTAGATTTAGGAACTTTAATAGATTTGGGTTCCTTCTTATGAAAAGAAGAATGCAATGCATATGTGCTATGCTGTGAAACATGCGATTTGGTCCTCCACACCCAATATGTACTACGGTAAATAGTGCAGGTGTGAGAGATATGTCCTAACATGCCACATGAGAAATATCTAACACCATGAAAAGGATTAACTAATCTACAGGGGTGATAGTGCCTCTTCCTAGGTTTGGATGATGCCTTTGAATGAGATTCTTCAAGTGATGGAGGTTTGTAAAATTATGCAAATGTAGGAGGTGTTTCATTATTCTTAAATGCACTAATTTTTACACTTAGAAATTCATCTTCCTTTTTTAGGATTGTAATTTTAAATTACAAATAATGCTCTTTACTATCTAAATCAGATGCATGCGATTCTAATTTCTTAAATGCAGCTTCTAATTTAACATGCAATATTTTTAGTGAATCATGCTCAACAATCAATTCAGAATCCTTTTTATTTAATTCATTAAATTCATCAAGTAATGAAAGGTGATTACTATCAAGTGTAGAATGATCCTTAATCAAAACTTCATGCTCTTTTTCCAAGTTTAAGAATTCCAATTTTAGGCTAGCATGTGTTTTCTTAAGTTTCCTATATAATGAATGGATTTTTTCAAAAACTTCAAGTAATTGATCATAGGTTAGCTCACATACCACTTCTTGGTCAGACTGACCATGATGTTCATCTGCCATCAAACACAAGTTTGTAGTCTCCTCTTCAGCTTCAGTCTCTGAGGAGTTAGATGTAGAATCCACCGAGAAAGCCTTTTGGATCTTCCTCTTATCTTTCCTGAACTTGAGTTTCCCCTCAACCTTCTCCTTACTTGGGTCAGCCTTAAGTGTAGGACAATCAGCCTTTATATGTCTAAGCTTCCTACATTCAAAATAAACTATATTAGAAGAACCTTTTAAATTTCTGCTACTCTTACCTTTGTTCCACTTCTAAGAGTTCTTGTGTTTCTTCCTTAGAAAGCTTTTGAAGTGCCTAGTGATTAGGGCAACATCATCGCGATCAGACCCAGAAGTATCAATATCTATATCGTTGGCCTTCAGTGCCATAATTTTCTCTTTCTTTTTCTCACCTGCATCAAGCTATCTTTAGTTCACCCCTTGCTCGTAAGCAATGAGTGATCCAAGTAAGTTATCAATAAAATAAGCATTTGAATCCATAGATTCAGTGATCGCAATTATCATGGCATCATAGGAAGAAGACAAGCATCTCAAAATCTTGTTAACTTTCTCATAATTAGTAAGCTGTCTTCTTAAGGCATGCAGGGAGGTGACAATTTGAGTAACCCAAGTGTACATATCAGATATGGACTCATTAGGTTTCATGTGAAAGAGTTCGTAGTCATGAAGCAGTATGTTTAATCTAGATTATTTCACTTCAGATGTACCTTCATAGGTAATGCATAATCTATCTAAAATTTCTTTACCAGTTGTACAGGTATAGACACGCATGTAATGCTCAGATTTTAAAGCACAGAAAAAATAGTTTAAGCATTTTGCATTCAGTTGTACTAAATCACGATCATCTAAAGGTCCATTCAAAAAAAAGAAGTTCAATTTTAATGCCATTGACAAGTATAAAAGTTGCTTCATTACATTCTTTAACAAGCATCCATATACGATAATCAATTGATTGTAAAAAAGTGGATATGCGAGTTTTCAAAAAATTAAATGGTATGTTATCAAACAAGGGAGGACGAGTAATGGAATAATCTTTAACAGTATTTCTATTTCAAAAGTTAGCCATGGGTCAAATTCAAAAGTTTTTCAAAACTTGGTTTTATTAATCCCGCTCTGATACCACTTGAATCTTCGTTAGGGATGTTAAGCCCTTATGAACTATCCTGAGGGTAACCAAGAGGGGGGGGGTGTGAATTGGTAATCTTAAAAATTTGTAAGCAAAAGCGATTTAGAAAAACTTTTTGAATGTTTTAAAACGATTACAACTTCGAGATGATGTGCAGATGTTTAACAATTACAAAATAGTCGATACAATCACACGATCATACACAAAAAAATAAATGCAAAAAATAATCTAGGAGCACACACCAGATTTTTTGGTGGTTTGATCAACTTAACCTACGTCCACTCCCCAGAGCTTCCCCTCCGGGTATTGCACTAAGTGACTATCCTTCTGCTCCCACAGTAATGCAGAGAAGCTTTTTAAAAAATCTTTTATCCACCAACCCGGTGAGGCAGAGAACCCAGACTCCTTTTGCTTCCTCCTGAAGCAGGTAGAGAACCTTACCTACTTTCTCTTCATCCTGAAGCAGGCAGAGAACCATGATCTTCTTGCACACGATCCTTCCACGGAGACACCAAGGACAAGAGATGATGACTGGAGAAGATGACTCAGATCTTTACTTGGAGAAACCTTTGTGAATACCTCACAAACTCCCCCTCACAAGATCCTCTCTCTCTCTCTCCCATGCTCTCTCTCTCTCCTTCTCAAAGCTCTCACATGAAAGGCCAATGGAAAAAGATCTCAATGATAAAGGATAAGAGATCTTAAATACAAAGGCTCAAAAATTACCCTAAATTTCAACTTCGCGACAAAGATCGTCCAAGACAATCGATACATCGTCCTGTTTGACTAGTGTAAATCAGACCCTTTTGGCCTGGATGATCTGGTTCTTCTGGACGATTAGAAGACAAATTTTATTCATATCATCCGGGATGATTCTGTGATCGTCCGGGAGGATTAGTTCAATTCGGGAATATCAACCAAAGGACTATTCGGGTAGTCCCGGAGAACTTGTGCTAGATGATCTCAAAATGACTTGATCGTCCAGGACGATATATATGCCGTCCTGTACGATTAGTTCAAATTGGCCAAAATCATCTGGCAAATTGTTCAGGTCGTACAGGTAAATCATGCTGGACGATTTCAAAATGACTTGATCGTCTGGGACGATATTTCTATCATCTCGTACGATTAGTTCAAAAGTAGAAATATCATCCAACAGACTGTTCGGGTCGCCCAAGTGAGATGCACTGGACAGTCAGGTTTTCTAATTGATCGTCTGGGACAATATGATCGAATCACTCAATCCTTAATTACTTTCCTTAATCACCTGACTAATCTAGGCATGATTGTAATGGATCGTCATAGACGATACACGTATCGTATGAGATGATTATACCAAATTGCTAAAAATTAAGCTGGCCTAACTTAGTCTGGTGGTTGAGAATTTCTTATTTGAGCATATCGTCCTGTACGATTGGTGTATCGTCCAGGATGATCTGCTTAATCAAACTGACTTAACATTATTGCCTTAATTAGGGTTTTTATTTTCAACAGATCGTCCAAAATAATGTGAATATCATCCAGAGTGATTTGAACAAAAATAGAATAGAAACTCTAACTCACTAAAACTCTCCCCCTGAGCGTGTGAGTGTAACGTTACTTAGCTTGGGGATCTGTTACATTACACTTGACTCAAAAAAGGTGAAAAATTACATTGAACCTAAAAACTCAAATGGACTAACTCGCTCTTGAGTTGGCTAGAATTGTAATTGATCCTATGACCCTGAAAGATTGGGCACTCAAACAGAAATAGAAATTTTTTCTATCATCAAAATCATAATCCTTAAGACCATATTTGCAACACACAGAGGATCGAAACTGGGAGATCATTTGATGGGGTAAGAATATGCCCATCATAGAGGGTCGAAGTTGAGAGATTGTCTGATGGGGTAGGAATATTCCTATCAAAGAGAATTAAAGTTGGGAGATCATATGATGGGGTGGGAATATGCCCATCACAGAGGAACATTAATGGGATATCATGAGATCGGGTAGGAATGTGCCCATTATAGAGGATCGACACAAGGAGAACATATGATGGGGTAGGAATATGCCTATCACAAAAGATCAAAACTAGGGGATCGTATGATGGGGTAGGAATATTTCGATTGCAGAGGATCAAAACTGGGAGACCGTGTGAGGGGTTAATATTTACCAATCATTGATGATCCTGATTGGAAGATTGTATGATAGGGTAAGAATATGCCCATCATAGAAGATTGAAACTGAGAGATCTTATAACGGGGTAGGAATATGCCCATCATAGAGGAAGAAAACATGGAGATCACATTATGGGGCAGGAATATGCCCATCATAGAGGAACAAAATTGGGAGATCATATGATGGGGTAAGAATACGCCCATCACAGAGGATCGAAACTAGGAGATTACTGGATGGGGTAGGAATATGCTCATCATAGATGATCCAAAATAAGGAGATCATATGATGTGGTAGGAATATTCCTATCACAGAGGATCGAAACTGTTAAATTGTATGATGGGGTGGAAATATGCCCACCATAGAGGAACAAAATTGGGAGATCGTATGATGGGGTAGGAATATGCCCATCATTGAGGATCAAAACTTGCAGATTATTGGATGGGGTAGGAATATGCCCATCAAAGGATCAAAACTGAGAGATCGTATGATGGGGTAGGAATATGCCCATTAAAGAGGATCAACATAGGGAGATCATGTGATGGGGTAGAAATATGACCATCACAAAGGATCCAAACTGGTAGATTATATGATGAAGTAGGAATATACCCATCACAGAGGATCAAAATTAGGAGATCATATGATGGTGTAGGAATATGCCTATCACAGAGGATCAAAATTGGGAGATTATATAATGGGGGTAGGAATATGCCCATTATAGAGGATCAAAATTAGGAGATCGTATGATGGTCTAAGATTATGCCCATCAAATAGGATCAAAACTGGAATATCGTATGATGGGGTAAGAATATACCCATCATTAAGGATTCAAACTAGCTGATCATATGGTGGGGTAGGAATATAGCCATCATAGAATATCAAAACTGGGAGATCTTATGATTGGGTAGGAATATGCACATCACAAAGGATCGAAACTAGCTGATCATATAGCGGGGAGATTATATGATGGGGTTAGAATATGTCCATTATAGAGGATTGAAATTGAGAGATCTTGTGATGGGGTAGGAATATGCCCATCACAAAGGATCCAAACTAGGAAATCATATAATGATGTTGGAATATGCCAATCATAAAGGACCAAAATAAGGAGATCATATTATGGGATAGGAATATGCCCATCAAAGAGGATCAAAACTAGAAGATCATATGATGGGGTGGGAATATGGCCATCATAGAGGATTAAAATTGGGAGATCGTATGATGGGGTAGGAATTTGCCATCATAGAGGATCAAAACTCAGAGATCATATGATGGACTAGGAATATGCCCATCATAGAGGATAAAAAATGGGAGATCGTCTGATGGAGTAAGAATATGCCCATTAAAGAGAATCAAAGTTAGGAGATCATATGATGGGGTAGGAATATACCCATCACAGAGTATCAAGACTGGAAGATCATATGATGGGGAAGGAATATGCCCATCTCAAAGAATCAAAACTGGAAGATCGTATGATCAGGTAAGAATAAACACATCATGAAGGATCAAAACAGAATGATTATATGATGGGGTAGGAATATGCCCATTATAGAGGCTCGAAGCTACAAGATCGTATGATGGGGTAGAAATATGCCTATCATAGAGGATCAAAACTATGATACCATATGATTGGATAGGAATATGCCCATCATAGAGGATCAAAACTAGGAGATTGTGATATGGGGTAGGAATATGCCCTTCACAGATGATCAAAACTAGAAGATCATATGATAGGGAAGGAATATGCCCATTAATGAGGATTGAAATTAGGAGATCGTTAGATGGGGTAGGAATATGCCCATCATAGATGATCAAAACTAGGAGATCATATGATGGGGTATGATATACCAATCATTAGGGATCGAGACTGGGAGATCGTATAATGGCGTAGGAATATGCCAATTATAGAGGATCAAAATTGAGAAATTATATGGTGGGGTAGGAATATGCGTATCATATTAGATCAAAACATGGAGATCGTATGATGGGGTAGGAATATGCCCATCACAAAGGATCAAATCTGGGAGATCGTATGGCAGGGAAGGAATATGCCAATAAAAGAGGATCAAAATTAGGAGATTGTATGATATAGTGGGAATAAGCCCATTATAAAGGATCCAAACTGATAGATCATATAATTTGGTTGGAATATGCCTATGATAGAGGATCAAAATTGGGAGATAATTTGATGGGGTAACAATATGCTAATCATAGAGGATTAAAACTAGGAGATCGTATAACGGGATATGAATAAGCCCATCATATAGGATAAAATTTGGGAGATCATATCATGGGGTAGGAATATGCCTATCAAAAAGGATCAAAATAAGGAGATTATGTGATGGGGTAGGAATATGCCCATCATAGAGGATCAAAACTTGGAGATTATATGATGGGGTAGAAAAATGCCTATCACAGATGATCAAAACTGGGAGATCGTATGGTGGGGTAGGAATATGCCCATCACATTGGATTGAAACTTGGAGGTCGTACGATGGGGTAGGAATATGCCCATCATAGAGTATCAAAACTAGGAGATCTTATGATGGGGCAGGAATATGCCCATTATACAGCATCCAAACTGGCTGATCATATGATGGGGTCAAAATATACCCATCATAGAGGATCAAAATTGGGAAATCATATAATGTTGTAGGAAAATGCCTATCATATGGGATTAAAACTTGTAGATCATAAAATGGGGTAGAAATATGCCCATCATAGAGGATTAAAACTAAGAGATCATATGATAGGATAAGAAAATACCTATCTCAAAGAATCAAAACTGGGAGATCATAAGATGGGTAAGGAATATGCTCATCATAGAGGATTAAAATTGGTAGATCGTATGATGCGGTAGGAATATGCCCATCATAATGGATTGAGATTGGGTGACCCTATGATGGGGTAAGAATATGCCCATCATAGAGGATCAAAACTAGGGGATCATATGATGGGATAGGAATATGCCCATTACAAAGAATCAAAACTAGGAGGACATATGATGGGGCAGGAATTTGCCCATCACAGAGGATCAAAACTAAGAGATCATCTGATGGGGTAGGAATATACCCATTAAAGAGAATTAATGTTGGGAGATCATAAGATGGGGTAGGAATAAACTCATCACAGAGTTCAAGATTGGAAGATCATATGATGGGAAGGAATATGTTGATCTCAGAGGATCAAAATAGGAAGATCGTATAATGAGGTAAGAATATACCCATCATAAAGTATCGAAACAAGAAGATCGTTTGATGGGGTAGGAATATGCCCATCATAGATGATCAAAACTACAAGATCATATGATGGGATAGACAAATGCCCATCACAGAGGATCAAAACTAGAAGAATATATGATTGGGTAAGAATATGCCCATCACAGAGAATCAAAACTAGGAGATTGTATGATGGGGTAGAAATATGCCCATCACAGAGGATCAAAATTGGGAGGTTCTTTGATGGGGAAGGAATATGCCCATCACAGACTGTTAGAACTAGGAGATAATATGATGGGGTACGAATATGCCGATCATAGATGATAAAAACTAGGAGATCGTATGATGGGGTATGAATATACCTATCATAAAGGATCTAGACTGGGAGATCATGTGATGGGGTATGAATATGCCTATCGAAGAGGATCAAAATTGGGAGAACGTATGGTGGGGTAGGAATATGCCTATCACATTTGATCAAAACTTAGAGATCATATGATGGGGTAGGAATATGACCATCACGAAGGATCGAAACTAAGAGATTGTATGGCGGGTTAGGTATATGCTCATAAAAGAGGATCAAAACCAGGAGTTCATACGATGTGGTGGGAATAAGCCCATTATAAACGATCTAAACTAGTAGATCATATAATGGGGTAGGAATATACCCATCACAGAGGATCAAAACTTGGAGATCGTATGATGGGGTAGGAATATGCCCATTAAAGAGGATAAACACTTGAAGATCATATGATAGGGTAGGAATATACCCGTTAAAAAAGAATAAAAAATAGGAGATTGTTTGATGGGGTAGGAATATTCTTATCATAGAGGATCAGAACTAGGAGATCTTGTGATGGCTTAGGAATATGCCCATCACAGAGCATCAAAATTGGCAAAACTATGATGGTGTAGGAATATACTATTATAGAGGCTTGAAATTGGGAGATTGTTTGATGGTTGGGAATATGCCCATCATAAAGGATCGAAACTGGGAGATCATATGATAAGGTTGGAATATACCCATCATAGAGGTTTGAAACTGGGAGATTGCATGATGGGGTAGGAATAATGCCCATCATAGAGGAATAATACTGGGAGATCATATGATGGGGTAGGATTATGACCATCACAGATGATTAAAACTAGGTGGTCATTTGATGGGGCAGGAATATGCCCATCTTATATTACCGAAACTAGGAGATAATTTGTAATGGTAGGAACATGCCCATTAAAGAGGATCAAAATTAGGAGATCGTATGATGGGCTAGAAATATGCCGATTAAAGAGGATCAAAATTGAGAGATTGTATTATGGTGGGTAATGAATAAGCCAATCAAAGAGGATCAAAATTGGGAGATCATATGATGGGGTAAGAATATATCCATCATAGAGGATCAAAATTGGGAGATCATATGATGGGACATGAATATGCCTATCATAGAGGATCAATTCTGGAAGATTATATTATATTGTAGGAATATTTCTATCACAAAGGATCGAAACTACGAGATTATTTGATGGGGTAGGAATATGCCCATCACAGAGGATCAAAACTAAGAGATTGTATGATGGGGTTGAAAAAGGCCTATCACAGAAGATCAAAATTGGGAGATCGTATGGTGGGGTAGGAATATGCCCATCACATTGGATTGAAACATAGAGATCATCTAATGGGGTAGGAATATGCCCATCATAGAGTATCAAAACTAGGAGATCTTATGATGGGGTAGGAATGTGCCCATCACAAAGCATCCAAACTGGTTGATCATGTGATGGGGTCAAAATATACCCATCATAGAGGATCAAAATTGGGAAATCATATAATGGTGTAGGAATGTGCCTATCACAAAGGATTAAAACTAGGAGATCATATGGTGGGGTAGAAATATGCCCATCACAGAGGATTGTAATAGGGAGATCATATGATAATATAAGAAAATACCTATCATAAAGGATCAAAACTGGGAGATCATAAGATGGCGAAGGAATATGCCCATCACAAGGGATTAAAATTGGAAGATCATATGATGCGGTAGGATTATGCCCATCATAATGGATTTAAATTGGGAGACCCTGTGAGGGGGTAGGAATATGCCCATCATAGAGGATCAAAATAAGGGGATTATATGATGGGATAGGAATATGCCCACTACAAAGGATCAAAACTAGGAGATCGTATAATGGGGTAGGAATATGCCCATCACAGAGGATCAAAACTAAGAGATCATCGGATGGGGTAGGAATATGCCCATTAAATAGAATCAATGTTGGGAGATCATACAATGGGGTAGGAATATGCCCATCACAGAGATAAAGATTGGAAGATAATATGTTGGGGAAGGAATATGTCGATCTCAGAGGTTCAAAACTGGAAGATCGTATAATCAGGTATGAATATACCCATCATAAAGGATCGAAACAAAAAAGATCGTATAATGGGGTAGGAATATACCCAACATAGAGGATCAAACTACAAGATCGTATGATGGGGTAGATATATACCCATCACAAAGGATCAAAACTAGAAGAACATATGATTGGGTAGGAATATGCCAGTCACAGAGGATCAAAACTAGGAGATCGTGTGATGGGGAAGGAATATGCCCATCACATAGTATTAAAATTAGGAGATTATATGATGGGGTAGGAATATACCGATTATAGAGGATTAAAACTAGGAGATCATATGAGGGGGTATGAATATACCTATCATAAGGGATCGAGACTGGGAGATCGTGTGATGGGGTAGGAATATGCCTATCGCAGACGATCAAAATTGGGAGAACATATGGTGGGGTAGGAATATGCTGATCACATTGGATCGAAACTTAGAGATCATATGATGGGGTAGGAATATGACCACCATAGAGGATCAAAACTTGGAGATCATATGACGGGTTAGGTATATGCCCATAAAAGAAGATCAAAACTAGGAGATCATATGATGTGGTGGGAATAAGCCCATTATAAAGGATCCAAACTATTAGATCATATAATGGGGTAGGAATATGCCCATTATAGAGGATGAAAACTAGGAGATCATATGATGGGGTAGGAATATACCCATTAAAAAAGAATAAAAAATGGGAGATCATATGATGGGGTAGGAATATTCCTATCATAGAGGATCAAAACTAGGAGATTATGTGATGGTATAGGAATATGCCCATCACAGAGTATCAAAACTGGTAGATCTATGATGGGGTAGGAATATACCATTATTGAGGCTTGAAATTGGGAGATTGTATGATGGGTGGGTATATGCCCATCAAAGAGGATCAAAATTGGGAGATCATAAGATAGGGTTGGAATATACTCATCAAAGAGGATTGAAACTGAGAGATCGCATGATGGGGTAGGAATATTCTCATAATAGAGGAACAAAACTAGGAGATCGTATGATGGGGTAGGAATATGACCATCCTAGATGATCAAAACTAGGTGTTCATTTGATGGGGTAGGAATATTCCTATCTTAGATTACCAAAACTAGGAGATCATTTGGAAGGGTAGGAACATGCCCATTAAAGAGGATAAAAATTAGGAGATTGTATGATGTGGTAGAAATATGCCAACAAAGAAGATCAAAATTAGGAGATCGTATGATGAGTAATGAATATGCCAATCACAGATGATCAAAATTGGGAGATCATATGATGGGGTAGGAATATATCCATCACAAAGGATCAAAATTGGGAGATCATATGATGGGGTTGGAATGTACCCATCAAAGAGGATCAAAATTGGGAGATTGTATAATATTATAGGATGATTCTATCCCAAAGGATCAAAACTAGGAGATTATATGGTGGGGTAGGAATATGCCCATCACAGAGGATTGAAACTGGGAGATTATATGATGGGGTAGAAAAATACCTATCACAGAAGATCAAAATTGGGAGATCATATGGTGGCGTAGGAATATGCCCATCACATTGGATTGAAACTTGGAGAACGTGTGATGGGGTAGGAATATGCCCATCACAGAGGATCAAAATTATGAAATCATATGATGTGGTAGAAATATGCCCATAAAAGAGGATTAAAATTGGGAGATCATATGATGTGGTGGGAATAAGCCCATTACAAAGGATCCATACTAGTAGGTCATA
Organism: Dendrobium chrysotoxum; assembly: GCA_019925795.1. Classification (NCBI taxonomy): domain Eukaryota; kingdom Viridiplantae; phylum Streptophyta; class Magnoliopsida; order Asparagales; family Orchidaceae; genus Dendrobium; species Dendrobium chrysotoxum. The sequence continues at coordinate 3,751,763 of CM034304.1, forward strand.
TAATGGGGTAGGAATATGCCAATCACAGAGGATCAAAACTGGGATATCAAATGATGGGGTAGGAATATGCCTATCATAAAGTATCCAAATTGGGAGATCAAATGATGACATAAGAATATGCTAATCACAAAGGATGAAAATTGGGAGATCGTATGATGGGGTCGGAATATGCCCATAAAAGAGGATCAAAATTGGAGCATCATTTGAAGGGGAAGGAATATGCCCATCAAAATGATTGAAATTGGGAGATCATATGATTAGGTGGGAATATGCCGATCATAATGGATAAAAACTGGGAGATCTTATGACGGGGAAGGAATATGCCCATCACAAAGAATCTAAACTGGCTGATCATATGATGGGGTCAAAATATGCCCATTATAGAGGAACAAAACTCAGAAATCACATAATGTTGTAGGAATTTGCCTATCACAAAGGATGAGAATGGGGAAATCATGTGATGGGGTTGAAATATGCCCATCACAGAGGATTGAAATTGGGAGGTCATATGATAGGGTTGGGAAATTCCTATCACAAATGATCAAAATTGCTAGATCGTAAGATGGGGTAGAAATATGGCCATCACTGAGGATCAAAGCTGGAAGGTTATATGATGGGGTAGGAATATGCCCATCATAGAGGATTAAAATTGGGAGATCATATGATGGGGTAGGAATATGCCCATCACAAAGGATCAAAACTTGGAGATCATATGATGGGGGTGGAATATGCCCGTTACGATGGATAAAAACTAGGAAATCATATGATGGGGTAGGAATTTTCCCATCATAGAGGATCAAAACTAAGACATCATTTGATGGGGTAGTAATATGCCCATCAAAGAGAATTAAAGTTAGAAGATCATTATGATGGGGTAGGAATATACCCATCATAATGTATCCAGGCTGGAAGATCGTATGTTGGGGAAGGAATATGCCCACCTCAGAGGATCAAAATTGGGAGATCATTTAATCAGGTAAGAATATAACCATCTTAAAGGATCAAAATAAGAAGATCGGATGAAGGGGTAGGAATATGCCCATCATAGAGGATCAAAACTATAAAATCATATGATGGGGTAGAAATTTGCCCATCGCATAGGGTCAAAACTAGGAGATCATATGATTTGGTTGGAATATGCCCATCATAAAGGATCAAAGCTAGGAGATCATGTGATGGGGTAGAATATGCCCATCACAAAGGATCAAAATTGGGAGATCATATAATGGGAAAGGAATATGCCCATCAAATAGGATTAAAACTAGGAGATTGTGTGATGGGATAGGAATATGCCCATCACAAAGGACCAAAATTGGGAGATCAGATGATGGGGTATGAATATACCCATCATAAGGGATTGAGAATGGGAGATCATATGATGGGGTAGGAATATGCCTATCATTGGGGATCAAAATTGGGAGATCGTATCGTGGGGTAGGAATATGCCCATCACATTGGATCAGAACTAGGAGATTGTATGATGGGGTAGGAATATGCCCATCACAAAGGATCAAAATTGGGATATCGTATGATGGGGAAGGAATATGACCATAAAGGAGGATCACAACTGGGAGATTAAATGATGTGGTGGGAATAAGCCCATTATAAAGGATCCAAATAGCTAAATCATATAATGGGGTAGGAATATGCCCATCATAGAGGATCAAAACTTGGAGTATATGATGGGGTAAGAATGTGCCAATCAAAGAGGATCAAAACTTGAAGATCGTATAATGGGGTATGAATATACTCATTATAAAGGATCATAAATGGGATATCGTATAATGGGATAGGAATATTCCTATCACAGAGGATCAAAACTAGGAGTCATATGATGCAATAAGAATATGCCCATCGCAGAGCTTCAAATTTGGCAGATCTATTATGGGGTAGGAATATACCCAACATAAGGGATTAAAACTTGGAGATCATCTAATGGGGTGGTAATATGCCCATCATAGAGGATCGAAATTGGGAGATCATATGATAGGGTAGGAATATACCCACCATAGAGGATCAAAACTCAGAGATCACATGGTAGGGTTGAAATGTGTCCATCATAGAGGAACAAAACTTGGAGATCATATGATGGGGTAGGAATATGACCATCTCAGAGGATCAAAATTAGGGGATTATTTAATGGGGTACTAATTTGGGAGATCGTATGATGGGGTAAGAATATATCCATCACAGAGGATCAGAACTGGTAGATTGTATGATGGGATAGGAATACGCCCATAAAAGAGGATCAAAATTGGAAGATTGTATGATGGTGCAGGAATATGCCCATCATAAAGGATAAAAATTGGGAGATCGTATGATGGGGTGGGAATATGCCCATCATAGAGGATCAAAACATGGAGATATTATGATGGGGTAGGAATATGCCCAATACAAAGGGTCAAAACTTGCTAATCACATGATGGGGTCGAAATATGCCCAACACAGAGGATCAAAATAGTGAGATCTTATAATATTATAGAAATATTTTTATCACAAAGGATCAAAACTAGGAGATCATTTGATGGGGTAGGAATATGCCCATCATAGAGGATTAAAACTAGGAGATCGTATAATGGGGTAGGAAAATGCCTATAATTAAGGATCTAATTTGGAGAACGTAAGATGGGTTTGGAATATGTCCATCATAGAGGATTAAAACTAGAAGATCATATGATGGGGTAGGAATATGCCCATTATAGAGGATCGAAACTAGGAGATCATTTAAGGGGTAGAAATATGGCTATCGCAAAGGATCAAAACTAGGAGATCATACGATGAGGTTGGAATTTGCCAATCACAAAGGAATAGAACTAAGAGATTATATGATGGAGTAAAATATACCCATCGCAGAGGATAAAAATTGAGGGATCATCTGATGGGGAAGGAATATGCTCAACAAAGAGAATCAAAGTTGGGAGATCGTATGATGGGGTAGGAATATACCCATCATAGAGTATCAAGAGTGGAAGATCATATGATGGGGAAGAAATATGCCCATCTCAGATGATCAAAACTTGGAGATCATATAATGAGGTAGGAATATACCTATCACAAAGGATTAAAATAGGAAGATCGTATGATAAGGTAGGAATATGCCCATCATAGAGGATCAAAATTATAAGATCGTAAGATGGGGTAGAAATATGCCCATTATAGTGGATCAAATCTAGGAGATCATATGATTAGGTAATAATATGCCCATGACAAAGGATCACAACAAGGAGATTATGTGATGGTGTAGGAATATGCCCATCCGAGGGGATCAAAATTGGGAGATCGTATGATGGGGAAGGAATATGCCTATCAAAGAGGATTAAAATTAGGAGATTGTTTGGTTTGGTAGGAATATGCCCATCACAAAGGATCCAAACTGGCAGATTATATGATGCGGTAGAAATATGCCCGTTAGAGAGAATAAAAAAATGGAGATCCTATGATGGGGTAGAAATATGCCTATCATAATGGATCAAAACAGGAAGATCATATTATGGTGAAGGAATATACCCATCACAGAGGACCGAGACTATTGGATCATATATTGGGGTAGGAATATGTCCATCCCAAAGGATCAAAACTGGGAGATCATGTGATTTGGTAGGAATATGCTTGTTATAGGGGATCAAGATTAGAAGATCATATAATGGGATAAGAATATACTTATTATAGGGATTGAAATAGGAAGATCATATAATGGGTAGGAATATGCCCATCATAGAGGAATAAAATTGGGAGATCATATGATGGGGTTGGAATATAAATTTTATAAAGGATCAAAACTAGGAGATCATATTATGATGTAGGAATATGCCCATCACAGTGGATCAAAACTAGAAGATTATTTGATAGGGTAGGATTATGCCCATCATAGATGATAAAAACTGGGATATCATACGATGGGGTGGGAATGTACCCTTCATAGAGGTACAAAACTTAGAGATCATGTGATGGGGTTGGAATATCCCCTTCATAAAAGATCAATATGAAAGTTTGATATGGATGTTAAGCCCTTATAAACTAGTCCTGAGGCTAACCAAGAGGGGGGGTGAATTGGTTATTTTAAAAAATTTGATAGCAACAGTAAAAACCTTTTCGATGATTTGCAGCAGAAAAAAGTAAAACACACAAACAAAAAGATCAAACACAAATTTCACCCAAGCAGATAATCACAGAAAACTAAAGTGCAAAAAGTAATCAGAAAGAACACACCAGATTTTTATAGTGATTTGGTCAACTTGACCTACGTCCACTCCCCGGAGCCTCCCCTCTGGGTATTGCACTAAACCAAAGTGACTCTCCTTCTGCTCCCACAGTAAGGTGGAGAAGCTTGTACAAAAACTCCTTTTCACCGACATGGTGAGGCAGAGAACCTAACCTCCTTTCGCTTTCTCCTGAAGCAGGCAGAGAACCTTGGACTCCTTTCGCTTCCTCCGAAAGCAGGCAGAGAACCTGACCTTCTTTTGCTTCCTCCTGAAGCGGGCTGAGAACCCGGATCTTCTTACGAATGATCCTCCCACAAAGAACACTGATGAGAACAGAGGCGACGAACGGAGAAGACGACTCTGATCCTTGCTTGGAGCAACCTTTGTGAATCCCTCACAAACTCCCCCTCACAAGATCCTCTCTCTCTGCCAAACTCTCTCTCTCTCTCTCTAGGGTTTCTCCGTAAAGGAAAGTAACAAAAGATTTTTCTTGTTGAAAGAAAAAGATCTTTTATAAGAGGGCTCAAAATTTACCATAAATCTCAACTGGTCGGCCTAGATTGTCCAGGATGATCGATAGATCATCATGTACGATCAGTTCAAAATCAGCTATTTTAGCCTGGATGATCTGGCTCTTCTGGATGATTAGTGGAAAAAGTTGTTCTGATCGTCCGAGATAATTAGTACAAATTCAAGAATTTCATCCAGAAGACCGATCGGATCATCAAGAGAAACTTGTGCTGGATGACCTAAAAATGACTTGATCGTCCAGGATGATAAGGGTATCATCCTGTATGATTAGTTTAAAAAGTGCTAAAATTATCTTGAGCACCGCTCTGGACGTACAGCTGAAACACACTAGACGATCATGATCATCCAGGACGATCTTGCGATCATCCCGGACGATATGATCGTATCAATCAAATATTAATTACTTTCCTTAATTACCAGACTAATTTAGGCATGATTGTACTGGATCATCCAGGATGATACACGTATCGCCCGGGATGATTAGACCAAATATCTTAAAATAAAAACTTGCCTAACTTGATCTAGCGGCTGAGAATTTTTGATTTAAGCCTATCATCCCGTACGATGTAATGATCATCTAGGACGATCAGCTTAATCAGACAGACTTAACTTGGTCACCCTAATTAGGGTTTCTATTTTTACTTGATCGTCACGGATGATGTGAATATCGTCCAGGATGATCTAAATAAGAACTTGAACAGAAACTCTAATTCACTCAAGCTCTCCCCCAACGTGTGTGTGTGCAAGGTTACTTAGCTAGGGGATCAGTTACATTATAATTGACTCAGGAAAAAGAAAACTAGTATATTTTAGACACACTTGGACCCGATCTTGAGTTACTCTTGATCTTTTGTACCTGAAATGGGTTAGCCAAGCAAAACATAATAGAAACATGTTTATCATCATCAAAACCAAATTTGTAACACAAGATTGGAAGATCATATGATCGGGTAGGAATATGCCCATCACAGAGGATCAAAATTGGGAGATCGTGTGAAGCGATAGGTGTATACCCAACACAGAAGATCAAAATTGGGAGGTCGTGTGATTGGGTAAGAATAAGCCCATCACAAAGGAAGAAAATTGGGAGATCGTATGATAGAGTAAGAATATGCCCATCACAGAGGATCAAAACTATGAGATCGTATGATGGTTAGGCATATACCTGTTATATCAGATTAAAATTAAGAGATCATATGATGGGGTAGGAATGTGCCCATCATAGAGGATCAAAATTGGTAGATTGTATGATGAGGTAGGAATATGCCCATAAAAGAGGATCAAAATTAGGAGATCATATGATGTGGTTAGAATTTGCCCATTATAAAGGATCCAAACTTGTAAATTATAAAATAGGGTAAGATTATGCCCATCAAAGAGGATCAAATCTAGGAGATCATAAGATAGGGTAGGAATATGCCCATCACAGAGGATCAAAACTGGGAGATCATATGATGGGGTAAGAATATGCTCATCAAAGAAGATCGAAATTGGGAGATCGTATGATGGGGTAGGAATATTTCTATCATAGAGGATAAAAACTAGGAGATCATATGATGGGGTAGAATATGCCCATCACAGAGCATCAAACTAGAAAATTTATGATGGGGTAGGAATATACCCATCATAAAAGATTGAAATTCAACGATCGTAGGAATATGCCCGTTATAAAGGATTAAAATTGGCATATCTTATGATGGGGTAGGAATATGCCCATCATCGTGGATCAAGACTTGGAGATCTTATGATGGGGTAGGAATATAACCATCACAAAGTATCAAAACTAGGAGATCTTATGATGGGGTAGGAATATACCGATCACATAGGATCAAAATTAGGAGATCATATGATGGTTTAAGAATATGCATATCATAGAGGATTAAAACTAAAAAATTTCATGATGGGATAGTAATATGCCAATTATAAAGGATCAAAACTGGGAGATCATATAGTGGGGTAGGAATATGCCCAAGCTATAGGATCAAAACTAGGAGATCGTATGATGGGGTACGAACATTTCATGATAAGGGATCAAGACTGGGAGATCGTATGATGGGCTAGGAATATACCTATCATAGAGGATCAAAGTTGGGAGATCGTATAATGGGGTAGGAATATTCTTATCACAGAGCATCAAAACTAGCAAATCTATGAAGGGGTAGGAATATACCCATCATAGAGGATTAAAAGTAGCAGATCATATAATGGGGTATGAATATGCCCATTATAGAGGGTCAAAACTTGGATATCTTATGTTGAGGTTTGAATATACCCATCACAGAGGATCAAAACTGGGAGATCTAATGATGGGGTAGGAATATGCCCATCACAGAGGATCAAAACTAGGAAATTATATAATGGTGTAAGAATATGCCTAACATAGAGGATTAAAATTGGAAGATCATATAATGGGATAGGAATATGTCCATCACAAAGGATCAGAACTAGGAGATTATAAGATGGGGTAGGAATATGCCCATCACATAGGATCAAAATTAGGAGATCATATGATGGGGTATGAATTTACCCATTATAAGGGATCAAGACTGGGAGATAGTGTGATGGGGTAGGAATATGCCTATCACAGAGGATCAAAATTGGGAGATTGTATGGTGGGGTTGGAATATGTCGATCACATTGGATCAAAACTTGGAGATCGTATGATGGGATAGGAATATGCCCATCATAGAGGATTGAAACTAGGAGATGGTGTTAAAACTTAGAAATTAAGTTTGAGATTTATGTTATGTGATTTTTTGATGATAATAAAATATTATTGTTCTAATATTTTTTATTATTTCTCTTAATATACATTGGATATATTTTTGGTTGTTCTTGTGTGTACTAATATTTCAAGGAAATTATACTCCAGACTTTTGAAGATTTTAAGATCGAGTATAATAGGAGTTTATGGGATAAAGTCTATTAATTTTTATTTTGTTGAGTATGAGAGAGTGTGATTGTAATTATGTAACTATGCACACACACATAAGGAGAAAGAGTTGAAATTGAAATTGAAGTTTTTTTTACTTTGTTCGTATTGTATGATGTCAGTTCGTATAGACGACTGATAGTGTATGAAATACGTATCAGACAAGATCATCCAGATGAAAATAAACTATTTGTATAGATAATCTAAAATTATACAGATGACTGATAGTGTATGAAATACATATCATACTAGCTCATTTAGACCAACTTGAATTGTTCATCCAGATGAACTAAAATTATATTGATGACTGATCGTGTATAAAATATATATCATACCAGATCATCCTGACAAACTTGAACTATTCATACAAATAATCTAAAATCATACAGATGACCGACAGTATACTAAATAATGTTTATACCAGATCATCACAGGATTTTTGAACTGTTTGTAATATGATCTACGATCATACAGTACGATCTAACTTTATTTAACTTTGAAATATAAGTTTTTGGATAGTTTTTTATAAAATTTTCATATATTGAGTCCTAGAAACTATCTTCTAATCTTTTTGCTAAGTTTTTCTCTTGAGAGTGAAGAAAGAGAGTGTGTTTGGGAGATAGTTCGGAAGTGGAGATGAGAGATCTTGTAAGAGAAAATTATAAGAGATTCACAAGGATACCCAAAGGTGAGGATCTCTTCTCATTTCTTTAAACTTTTGTCCTACTTCTTTGAAGACTCTTGAGAAAAGATTTGCAAAATAGATCGGGTACTCTGCCTTCAGCAAGAGGGTGAAAAAGGATGTCGAGTTCTCTACCATTATCAGGAGGGTGAAAAAGGACATCAGGTTCTCTATCTTCACTAGGAGGGTAAAAAATGACATCAGGTTCTTTGCCTTCACCAGGATAGTGAAAAAGGATTTCAGGTTCTCTACCTTCACTAGGAGGGTGAAAAAGGATGTATGGTTCTCTACCTTCAGTTGGAGGGTGAAAAAGGATGTTGGGTTCTCTGCCTTACTAGGAGGGTGAAAAGGGATGTGGGTACTCTGCCTTCACTAGGAGGGTGAAAAAGGATGATGATTCTCTACCGCACAGGGTTGGTAGAAGACAGGTTTTATAAGGGCTTCTTCGCCTTACTATTGAGGTAAAAGGAGAGTTACTAGTGTTTAGTGCAATACCCGTAGAATGAGTCTCCAGAGAATGCATGTTGGTCTAGTTGGACCGAACCACTATAAAATTTGGTGTAGGAAACTTACTGTTCAAAAAAAGTAAACAAAATCCTATGTTGTTTACCTATTGCTTATTATACAAAGATAACTACAATTGCTTAATTAAAAGACTTGAATGTGTATTCTATTGACAATCTATTTGGATCACTAATTCCTTACGAGTATATGAATCAAAGACAGATTCTTGCAGGAGACAAGTGGAAAGAAAAGAATATAGCTTTGAAGGTAGCTGATTCAAAAAGTGATTAATCAATGCTTGAAGATGTAGAAGATATTGCACTCATGAATCGATAATTCAAAAGTTTCTTAAGAAGAAAGCAACAGATATGTTAGCATTGGAATGAGGTTAAATTCAACAAGAATGAAATAATTTCTAATGATGCCATTTATTATGAATGCAGGAAGCCTGGACATTATTGATCTCATTTTTGTATGAGGTCACTAGGACTTTTCCATAACCCTAGATCAATATAACCCCAGACTAATCTAGACTCTAGGATTGTCTTAGATTTCAAACCCTAGGATCCACCCTGACCCTAGATCCTAGGATCATTCTAGATCCCATACTCTAGAATCTCTAGACCCTAGGATACTCCTGAACTTTAAGTTTTAGGATACTCCTAGCCTTCAGACTCTAGAGCAATCCAAACCTAGGGACCTACCCTGACTTTAAATCTATTTAAACCTCAAATCAACTCAAACCTCAAATCTACCCAGGCTCTAGATCCATCTAGGTCTTAGGATCCTTGTATACCTTAGATCTATTCAGACACTAAATTAATTCAAACTCTATGATCAATTTAGATTCAAATCAATCTTGATCTCAATCCAATCTAGATCATAATTCAACTTAAATCTCAATCAAAATCCAGATTTCAGTCGAGTTCAAAACCCAAATCAAAGGGTTAAGGACTCAGGTCCTAAAAGCCTTTTCTAGTAAATATTTAAATACTTCAAATCTTAGTCAAATGACCTCTGATTTAGACTCTCTTAGTTGCATGATGATGTGACATGTCCCTAAAGACAACCCTCCAAATTTGAGCTCATTCTGAGGTCTCTAACCCCAAAAATTTAATTGATTTTCAAAGGCTGTAAAACTATCAAAAATTTACGGCCTATGCCACTAGACCTATCACCTAGTGGATTTTGACCCTGGAGCTTTCTCCAAAGCCTCCATTCACTTCCAAACCCTTGATTATGACTCATTGAACATTAAACTGCATTTTGTTGGATGCATTTTGACCTCCTGTTGACTATAGTCCAAAATGACCAAAATACCCCTATGTGGGGTGAATAGTCACTTTGGACTAAATGAATCTCAAATCAAATGCAACCACATCCAGCAAGTTCCAAATATCAAACTCAATCTGTTGGACCCAAAACTAACCCCTGGGGCCACCTGTTTGACCAAGTCAACCAAGGTTGAACTAAAAGCTCATTTAGGGCCCAAATAGGTCATTTTGACCAAATGACCTCCCCAGACCTTAAGATCTCAATCAGAAGATTTAGAATATCATTATAAACTAATTGAACCTAGCTCCTAACCATGGGTCAACCTGGTTGACCAAGTCAACCTAGTTGACGCATTAGGAGCCTAAGTAGTTCATTTAACCCAAATAACCAGTTTGATCTTCCAGATCACTTCCAAAAGATTTAAAATATTAAAATAATTTAGTTGAACCTAATTCCAGCCTTTGAGTCAACTTGCTTGACCCAGTTAACTTTGGTTGACCCAAAGCTCCTTTAAGGCTTTTAATGGGTCATTTTGACCCATTTAGCTTATCAAACACATATCAAACCCATAAATGCTTTCTAATCCATGATTTCAATGTTTCTAAAATCACCCTTGTTAAAACATAAGTCAAGTTGACTAGGTCAACTAAGACCTAATCTCAATCTATTTTGACCCATGTGAGTCAAATCAATAATACCCTTAAGATTATATTCTTAGATCCATGATTTTGTTCCAATATCTGTTTCAATTGTAGATATACATCACATACATTATGTCTTGATTGGTTGGACCAAGTCAAACTCTTTTGACTTTGTCAAATCTCCCTCCATTTGTATGTAATGCATTTAAGTATTGGACTTAAGGCTTGAAACTTTCTTTAGAATGTCTCCACTAGCATTTAGAGCCTCCATCCATGCCACTTTAGCAGTCCACCTACTTGTTGATAGGCCAAATCAGTCAACAAGTGGTCAAAGGGCTCTTAAATGGCTTAATCCTTTGGTGACATGGCATCCCATCCATTTTAACTCAGCTCCAGCTTCTTGAAATCACTCTAGAACCTTCCTAGAGTCACCTCCAGGTCTTGCATGAAAATCAAAGGGCTCTAATTATCCCCATGCGTATATATAGGAAAAAATCCCTTCACACATGGGATGTCCTTGTATACTTGATTCTGCTACTGCCAACCACCCTCTAGGCCAGGTGTCAGTCATCTGGAGTCTAGACAAACCAATCTTGACCCTTCAAATTAGCTATGGATGTTTGAATAGGGGAGGTCTTCCAAAGTAAGGCTCATTCCAACTTTCACCTTCTCTCACTAGTCTCTAGCTCCCATACCATAACCTCAGTTCTCCTGAGCTCTCTAGTAACCATCCTTGACAATCCTAGCTCAATCTCTCCGGTCGAAGTCACCGACGACCATCTCTGCATCGAAGCAAGAGCATTTTGGTCAAGCTCCCATTGCATTCATCTAGACGTCATCAGTCCATGAAGTCTTCACCAAACATAAGCGAGGGCAAACCATAAATTTTGAGAATCCACTTCCCTTTCAAATCTTTCGGTAAATTTTCCTAAAACTCTAGCGCTAGGACACTAGTTTTAGGATTAATGAGATTTTCATCAAGCTTATTTTAAGCTGAAACAAAGGCTCCACATAATTTCTATTCATATAGTCTATTTATGTTTAAAATTTTGGTTAATCAGATCAGGAGAACGAGCTTTAAAAACCCTCTAGGGTCTGATTTATATAACTCCTTAGTTACGTAAAACCAGAACTGTTGATCTAATAATCAACGGTTCGGATTCAGCCATTCCACTGTCTGATCCGACTGCATGTCCGATCCTTCGCTTGATCTCGCCGTTTGATTGCATCATGGCCATCGATTTCAAATAGCACAGGATCTAACGATGGGCGGTGGTTGCTGACGCGGATAAATAAATCCGCATCTGCCGCCACCGTTATTTGGCAATTAATGGCTAATGATTGCCGCGATAATCATTGGATATTAATCGCACCGCCGGCCTTAGTGATTGTCGCAATTTTGTTCTGGCGAACCAGGAACCGCCGCGTGTCCCACCTAGTTGCCGTTGGTGCCGATGATCCTCTTTTTTTTAATCCATTTTAATTATAGAACAATTCAAAAATTATTAAAAATAATTAAAAATCCAAAAATTATGTATATTATATCAAATTGTTGAGAATTAAAATACCTTTTAATTAAAATTAGAATTAACTAAAAATATTTAAAATATTTTAAATTATTTTAAGTATAATTAATAACTAATTTTAGTTAATATTTAACTCAATATTAATCAAAATATTTTTAAATAATTCAAATTTTTGCATTAAATTAATAAATAAATATATATATTGGATATTCTTAATTTGTATTTAAAACATATTTTAATTAATATTTAATTAAAAATATATAATACAATCTAAATACCAAATAATATCTAAATACTTAAGTAGTTAATTAATGTTTAACTAATTGAAGATTTAATATGTATATATATATATATATATATATATTGTTAAATATATATAAATTTATTTTAAAAATATTGAAAAAAATTTAAAAATTTTATTTTAAAAACTAATTTAATTTGAAATTTCAAATTAATTTATGGAACATTAATTAATCCTAATTATCTAATCCTTTTAGTAATTAATTAAATATTTAGTTTAACTTGAATATTTTCAAAATATTGAAAATTTAATAATACTTTCTTAAAATCAGAAAAAAATATTATTTTGAATTTTAAATTTTGTTTTAAATATTTTAAATTCTTTTAATAATTTAAATTACTTAAAAACTCAAATACTTAACTGATGTTAATTAGTATTCAACTTAAAAAATTCTTTAAAAATTCAAATCTCTTATTTTAAATTATCTTAATTTATTAACATATTTTCAAAATGACTTTGAAACTGTTTTAAAACTATTTTAAAATTTTGTTTAAAATTATTTTGAATTACTTTCAATTTTCTAGATTGTTTCAAAAAAACCCTTATATTTTTATATATATTCAAATTAATTTTGAATATATATATATATTAAATTTTGAGAGCTTGAAAGGGAGTCTTGGAATTTTAAACATAGATTAGGCCATTTGAATAGAAATCATGATGGAGGATTAGTGAATTGTTGTTCTCTAATCATTCACTGATCAAATTAATATCTAAGTTAATTTTTTTTTATCCTTGCATGCTTAGTATCCACACAACACCAGGCTTTAGGGCTCTCCTAGATTTAGTAATTAATTGTGATTGTGTGTGCATGTCATTCATGTGTATTTGAGGGTTAGAAACTTTGATTCAAACCTATTAACTTAATGACCTCATTAAGGACCATAATTAAGGACTTGATTAGAAAACTTAGGAAAATTCTAATAATTGGGATCTACATCATTTTGACTAAAAATTTGAACATTTGAACCTAGTGACATCTACAGCCTATATTCACTGGTTTTAAAAATCATTTGGCCGCTTAATCGATTTTCATAAGCTTAAACCCTTAATTAAGTTTCAAAACCTTCCAAAAACTATAATAAATCAAATTTAAATCACAAAAATACAAATAACCCCTTTAATTAACCAGAATTCAAGACTCTACACATGAAAAATAAAAGCCCCTTGATTGAACTTTAAAATCAAGCTTAATTTAAGTTTAATTAAAATTGAGTATTTAATTAATTTAATTAATTAAAAATAATTAAAAATTTCAAAACTCTCTCAAACACTTAGGAATCTCTTCTTAGGTCATTCCTGACCTTTGGAGTTGATTCCAAGGAGTTTGGCGGTCATTTGGATTCAAACCATCAAAAGCCCTTTAATTAAACAAATTAAAATATTCAATAAATGCCCAAAACGTCAAAAATTTTAACTATTTCAAATGAACTCCAAATTGAGCAAACTCAAAGGCATTCTACTCACATTTGGGTATAATATTTATTAAAAATATCAAATTTCTAGAAATCATTCAAATTTGAAAAAGTCAACTTTTGGTCAAATCTAGTTCAAAATCAAGTCAAAACTTCAAACCTTCATAATAAAATATAAAAAAACCCAAATCCTATGTACTTATAGTCTAACTGATTGTATTAAGGTCTAGTATTTTAATAAAATATTAACTTTCCAAAAATAACTCTTAATCAAAAATTCAACTTTTGACCCCTTAATTAAATGATTAAAATAATCCAAAAAAATTTCAAATTTTAATAATTCATTTCAAATTTCAGAAAATGTTAAGTTAATGTTTAAAACACTCAACCAACCCTTTTATACATAACAACCACTCATGAAATAAAGTTTTTAGGATGGACTACTCCAGGTTACAGGGCTACGTGTCCTAAGGACGCTTTGTTCCTCAAGCCTGGTGGCAAAACGCCACGAATGGATTCAAAGGAGTGTAAAACTTAATTATAATTTATTAATAATTATTTAACTAAATTTAAAAATCTTTAATTCAAATACTTTAACTTAGTTTATCGGCTGGACTTCTCCGGGTTGCGGGGCTAAGTGTCCTAAGGAGGCTTTGTTCCTCGAGCCTGGTCGAACAATGCCACGAACTGGTTAATGGAAAACTAAAATGAATTAAAAATTTAAAATCAGCAATCAATCATTCTTAATTAAAATTTAATTAATTTTCAAATCTTAATCAAAATTAATTCACTTAATCGTATTGAGTACCACTGGGTAACCCAGGCTTATGATGCTATTAAATTAGCCCCAAGAAAGGTGAAATAAACTTCACGGCCTTACTGAGAAACAAAGGTGGTACCCAACAAATAATCAAAATCAATTTTAAAATCAAATTCAAATGATTAAGATTTAAACTCAAATTAAAATCTCTTTCAAACATTTCAACCAACGAGAACATTAAACAACTTTAAATAATTGACCTACTTAGGACGTATCCAAACCACACAGCCTATCTCACACACTTTAAATTATTTACTGGGATAACCAATTCCAGTCCCAGGCTATGCTAGTGTTTATTTTTCTGCTACTTATGTGTGTTGGGTTTTTTATGGTTTTTATTACATGCTGGTTGTTAAATGTAAGTAATTTGATATTGATGTGATTATTTATTTAACTTCAGCACTCTATGATGTGATTGATTATGTGTTAGATCTACCCCTAGGCTAGGGATAATTTGTACTAATTTAATCTTATACAGGTGGCCTTTCTCACACAGGGCATTAATTAAAGAGGGCAAAAATTATAAATATTAAATTACACAAGTGCTTCAGGACACTTAAGACCCCCTTTAAAATTAAAAGAGCATGGCCAAGCGTGGCTGTGAATTTGAGCATTTTAAATTTTAATATATTAACTGCTTGGGATGATGTGATTAAAATTTATTACATGGGATATTTATTAATTATTGATTATTAGGATAACCTTACAGGTTGTTGAGTATAGATTTTTAATTTCTATTATTGTAATTTAATTTGAATTGAGTTGTAAAATGCTAAGTGCTTTGAGAATGGGATGTTTAAACATCCAATTTAGAATCCAAAGAGGAAGGGACATCACTTAGGGGAGAGTTCCTCTTCATTTGGAGATCCAAATTAGGATGACTTTCAAAGTATCCAAAGAGAAAAGATAACACCCCTGTTTAAGGGGAGTTTCCTTTAATTTGAATATCCGGACCCGACAATCCAAGGAGTTCCAAGAAGATGAAGAAGTGAAGAATGAGAAGAATCTTAATTCTCAAAGTCACTTGAGTCTTAGGAGTAGAATCCGGGTTGTTGTTAGTGGTACCCGACCACTTTACTTTTCCTGCAGACCCTGGGTTGTATAACTAAGTGGCACTTACCACATGGACTTTCTGTTTGAATTTTAAATTTAATTAAATGAATTATTTAATTGATTTGATTATTTGATGTTGATTGTGATTAAGGACATGCATGCTTTTAATAGTTTTTTGGTGATTATTGCATGCCAATTTTGATTTAGCCTGGAAATCAATCGGAGGCTCATGAGGGTACGATTAAACTATTTCTACTTAAATAAAATTAAAAGATTTAAGCTCAGATAGTAACTCTAACATTTTAAGAAGTAAGCCCTTGACCGCTGGGGGTTTTTCATATGCATAGTTGTTGCACTTTTCTCTTCCTTTATTAGGCATATCCCCACCTGCAGGTTCTGGCAGATCACCTGGCCTATGAGGGTGCAATTCTGTCCAAGGGGATCTGTGCATCTCTAAGATAAAACTATTGTAAGCCTGATTTTAAAACTTCTTAATTCTGATTTAAGTATTTTAATCGAGTCAACTAGCTTGTACCGCATTAGATACAAATTAAAAACTGAGTCTAATTCTTTTTTTTAGGTGAAACCCCGTGGTGGGGGCCTACGTGTTAATATCGAAAAAAATACAAGTCCTTAAAATGGCATTAAACTCACTACCGCTCCGGACGAGCTACAAAAAGACCAAAAAAAATTAAAAAACCTAGGAGCTCGATGCCTTTACTACACAAAAGAACAAAATTCCCTAGGTACATTCTACGGTGCATAAGAATGAGCACCCAAAAATAAGAAGAGTACTAAAAAATAGCTATCAGCAGCATCCATAAATCCATTGCAAGATCAGTATAAGTACCTGCAAGATAAAGATTCTGCAAAAAGAGATGATGCCCACTATAGATGTAGAAATTATAATGTTGAAGAGTAGTAAAATATATGCAACAGTTGTTAACAAAAAATATTTAAAAAAAATTGAAGCAAAAGGTAAAAGGCCCCAACTTACTACTGGAAACTCAAGAGTAAAAGTAACCAAAATAGGGATGAGCAAAATTAACCATAATGACACCAAAGAGGTCGGAGGAGGAAGAGTCCACACAAGTCAAACGGTAAAAATCAACAACCCCAACCTGGGACACAACCATAGGAAGAAGGTAGCATATCATTCTCCATAGAAACCGCATTTCCATCCTCAACAATCAATTGATTATTCTCAATAATAGCATTTTATTGAGGCATCAATGCAGATTCTTGCGGATAGTCACTCACCTTTCCATTGATATGAGAAAAATTACGCAGAGTAGCAGCGCATTCCCCTTCCTCAGTGCTTCGCTTACCTTCCTCGACAAGTAATTGAATAATAATGTTAGTACCAATATCAACTTCCTGTTTAGCCATAGACAATGTAATAGAATGAGAAGGCATAAGAATATCATTAGGAGTAGCCATATTCTGCCCATTACAGCAATGACTATTATTCCTAACATTTGCCTCATTTAAAATAACTATACTAGGAAAAGTTTGTTCAACATTTATAGCCATAACAGTGACATCCTTAGAAATATTAGGAGGAGGTTGAGAAGCATTGTCCTCAAGAATAATCGGTGTAGAGCTAGGAACATCCAGATGAACCACCATATTCGATTCATTTAAGTGTTCTTTCTCATTTCGAATATGTGGAAACTTCCAAAAATAATCATTTACACTATGACCGTGCATCTTACAAAAAGAACAGAATAAAGGAAGGTTTTCAAACTCGACTTCTTAAAAATAATCCTTCACCCCAGATCCAAGCCAAATTTCAGTAGGATGTTTCTTCGTAACATCCAATTCAACTAAAATCCTAACCACAGACGGCCTTGACACCGCAGCAGTGGCTTGATCTGTATTTAAGGGCTGGCCAAAGATAGACGCCAAACCAAAAAGAATTTGATGATTAAAGAAATGCAGCCATAAATTCAGAAAAGAAAGCCAAACCAGAGCAACATGGGATTCCTCCCTCACGTCAAAATCAGGGGACCATTTAAGCAATCGCATTTGACAAGATTTGACATAGTAAGATCTTCTAGTAAATATGCAGCTATAATCAAGATCACTAGAAAGTTGAATGGCAACATGTCGAGGATCCAACAAACCAACATGAAACGATCCAGATAGTTTCAAGTTAAAGAAAATTTTTTCGAATAATGCTAGATTCGGCCTCCTAAGCATGAATTTACACACCATTGTTAAAGCATACGGAGCAGACAATTTATCAACAACTGAATACTCAAACAAAGGGCTGGACAACCCTTGAAGGAAGATTACACAAAATTTAGTTTTGACGAACTAGAAGAAGAACCTGCCAATACATCTTTGAAGGAATGAGAACGTCCCTCCAAAAGAGCAGATGAGTTTGATGACGACGGAGTCATTATCGCCCCACACCGAGCAGCCAAACAAAACCGTAAAAATAGAAAAGGAAAGCCACCGAAAAAGAAAAGATCCAGAGAAATGATGAGAAATGCAAGGAAAGTAAGATGAGAGGGCAGAAAAAACCAGCGCTTAAGGCGAATCACCAGCTTGCAAGCAGAAACTCCGGAATTGCCAAGGAATCGCCCAGAAACCCTAGCGTAACCCGCAGAGCAAAAAGGTTGATTATAACAAGCTTGGAATTGAGTCTAATTCTTAATTGAATTTTTTGCTTAATTATTTCACCCAACATAAGTCAAAGGGGTTAATTAGGAATCTGACCAAGATGTTGGCCCAACTCCTTAAAACTCAATTTTAAACAACGTCCTTAACCACTTTTGTATAAAAGACTGGACACATGGTTTTGAAGCATTTAGGTGGTTTAGCTGGCTCCCTAATCCAGGCCGGGTGAAGTTAAGATTTGCATTGAATTGGCTAGGATCCGGGTAACTGATTTTTAGTACCAACTTTAGACTTAAGATATGAGGTAGATTTTCAATCTTAAGACCTCAACCTCCAGGAATCTACTTCCCACTTTTTAATAAAATTAATCATTCAAATATTAAATCTCATTCCATCAAACTCAAGCCCGACATTTAGGATAAGCTGAGATGTGTTTGAAGTAATTCAGAATCTCAAAACACATCCTACCCTTCTTCCTTTGACCTCTAGAAAGAACTATTCAACCTTGAACCAATCCATATTAAAATTCCAACCCTTATCTTCTTTGATATCGAACTTTAAATTCTTTACATGAAATTCATATCGCTATTTTAATCGAGAGTATTGTAGAAAATTTTTAGTTTCTTATGAAATAATTAACTACAAGGGCTTGCACTCGTAGGATATTTAGAAACCCAGATCAGATTTTCAAAAATCAAGTTTTCAAAACCTTCGATTGATTATCGTTGGGAAATTCAAACCTGACGATCATTATGGTTATATTCAAACTATCGATAGTGATTGATATATTCTTTCTTCGGATAGATATATCAATTATAATTATAACTTTGATTATGAAATTAATGATCCATCTATTTAGCTTAGTATAGTCAAATAGTGGATTAAACATTACTTTGATCCTTCAAGATCGTATATTGTTTCTCCTTTAGTTTGATTATGATAATCAGAATAAATTTAAAGATTTGTAATCTTAACCTATTAGGGAATGATATGTTCACCTTCTGAGGTGATATATCATTCATAATTAGCGTTTAATTTCAAATATTAAAATTTTAGAAATCTAGCATTTTCTAAAGAAAATTAAACTTTTTCAAAACTCTAGATAATTTTTTCAATCAAAATAAAAAATTACGTCTCCGTTGGGGAAAATCTCTCTCTGCATCTCTAATAGCATTATAAATCTTATTGCATTGGTAATTTTGATTACCATTCCCTCCGTTGGTCCCTTTCCCATTTCTCTCTTGGGTGAGTGTGGCCAACCCAATTAAGACATGTGAAAAGATAGGTGAGTGTAGGAAACCTCCTTCAATTTTAGGCTTTGACATTTTGCCTCCAAGTTAATTGTTAGAGCAAAAGAGTCAAGCCAAATCCCATTTACACTTTTCTATAAATATTAGAAACTTGTGTGCTTAGATTAATCAATAGCATGCTAAGTTATATAACTTATAGAAGGTCCCTCAGTTTCAAAGTCAAAATTTTCAATGTCCTTAAGAAGGTTTAGATCTTTCTCAAATTCTAAATGACTTATTCATTATATCACTATACATAAAAATGTAATTTTTCTAATCCAATATTTGTGATTAAGCGTAAAAGACATTTTCAAATTCAATTTGAAAATTTAATACCTCTGGCAAAGTTTATCTTTAACATTTCAATCCCGAATTACTCGTTGGGATGAAAGAGTCAGGTTGACATTTAGTATTTCGTTATTTAAAATTTTGTGAACCTTTTGTTGAACTCAAGTTCAACACCTTAAGTTCCAAAAAAAGGAGAGATGCTGCCGAATTTTCAAATTCTTTCTATCCAAATTGTTCAATTCTAGCGATCATTACAATATATTCCCTATAATAATCATCATAGTTATGCAACGCACCTTTAATTTTTTCGGTCAATTTAATTTTTGACATTTCACCCTGAATCACTTATCGGGATAAAAGAGTCAAGTTATTTTCTTAGGATCTCTAAAATTTGTAAACTGTAGCATTGAATGCAAATTCAACACCTCGAGTTTCAAAAATAAGGGGAGATACTACCGAAATTTTAATTTTCCAAAACCTCCTTTTAAAATTCTTCAACTTTAATTGTCACTTGCCATATATTTACCTATAATACCTCCTGTAGATTAACATTGACAATACAAATCTAATTTCTAATTTCAGTATCTCTCAAATCTTTGAACTCTGACATTTTACCTCGAACTCTTTAACAAGATAAAAGAGTTGAATTCATTTCTATAGGATCTTCCCTAAAATTTATAAACCATCATGTTGAATGTAAATTCAACACATCAAGTTTCAAAAAATAAGGGGAGATGCTGCCGGATTTTTGAGTTTATGAAATTACTTTAAAATCAAATCCAATCTTCATTTTTATATGTATTACTACAAAATCATCTTGTAGTATAACATGTATAATACAAATTTGATCACTTCTACATTCAGATTCAAAGATCCAACCTTTCTACCAAATCAAATCTCTGACATTTTATCCCTAGACTACTCAGTGGGATAAGAGAGTCGAGTTGAAACTTCTTGATTTTCTTAAAAATTTGTTAACCATCAGGTTGAAATCAAACTCAACCCATTGAGTTTTAAATACTCAAAAAAAATCTTTCAATTTTCAAAACTTTAAATATCCAATCAAATCCATTCAAGTCAAATCTAAAGCATCATTGTTATATGTCTTCCTATAATATTCTCTTGTAGTTAAACATATACAATGCAAATTCAAGTGTTCTTCAATTCAGAATTGACTTCTATATTTTATCATTGCATATCAGATTATAGCCATTATAATTCAATTTACATGATAAAATATGCAAAATTTCTTTTCAAATTTTAAATTAAAAATTTTGATTAAAATCTTCTCCTTTCAAATTTTAAACAATCAAATTCTCTACAATGGCTAGAAAATTGCTGTTCTCAATTGACTGAGACCTTCAAGTCAAAAGCGAATCCATAACAATGCTATTCAGTTTGGAATGGGTTTTAAGACTCTGAAGCTATCTGTAAATGTAGGGACAATCATTAACCTCACTATTGATGGAGGGAATGGTCTAGTAGTTGAGTTAGCAGTGGGGGCAACAATTGAACTTCCCCCCATGCTAGAGCTGGCAGCAGGTGCTACCCTTACACCATCTGCACCCACAGTTCAAAATGAGGACAAGAAACCTGAAGTAAAATCCACTGTTGAGAAGGGATCTTCTAGTTCAGGAGCACTATTTAGCACCAAGAGTTCCAAGAAGAACTACTTAAGAAGGGTAAGGTAGAAAATTACCAAGTCTAGAAAGATAGCTGAACAAAAAGCTCTGAGTTTAGTTGAGCCTGAGGCTGTTGAGTAGCTGCCTGTCCCTGCCTCTTCTCCACTCCTAAAAAGGAGTCATTTTCACCCCCTTAAAGCTACTATATGGGAGGAGAGGGTTGCAAGGATAGCTAGCTCTTCACCTAGCCCGGTTGACTATTCCGTCAAGAGAACTACAAAGGAGAAGAATACTTTAAGAACAAGGATGTTAAGGAACATCATTCATATATGTGCTGCTGAGACAGGTCAAACTAAAGAGCAGTATGTGAGACACCTGAAGGGGGTGATCTCACATAAACTTGAGAAGAAAATGTTAAAGGAAGAAAGGTCTGAAGCAAGAAACCTGACTCCTCATCCAGTATGGAGAAATAAAAAGTTTATTAAGCAACCAGCCGCTTCAGTCTTAGTGAATGGATATCATTGGGTGCCTTATCTTCCATCTGTAAAAATAGAGGAGATAGTTTTAACTGGATCTGGTAGGAGTTAACCCTCTCAGCGGTAGACCTCCAGCTCCCCCTTCAAGATTCTCCAAGTTGGCCCTTGTGATAGCCAAGTCAAAAGAAATTCTGAAAGACCTTCAGCCAGTTGATGTTAAGGGCAAGAGGCCCATGATTTTGGATGAGTCATATGTACCAATGAAGATAAGAAAATCTATTGGGATCTAGATAAGAGATACTCCAATCCAGTTACCTGTTAAGGTCCCCCGGCTTCCTGTTCAAGGATGTGAGGATTCCATTCTTATTGATGCTGGAGTTCCTGTTGTTCAAGCTCCTCCATCACCAGTTAAGGTGGATATCCCTCACCCTACTGAGGATGTCACCCATGTGGCTACCAACCCCGGGATAATCAGAGGGGAGGGGATAGTGCCAGATGATGATTAGGAAATGCTAGATCAGTTTGTAACGGAACCTACTGCTGATGATTTAAAGATTCAAAAAGTTCTTTCAAAGCTGGGCAATGAAGAGTTTGAATATATGATCAATTATAAGGGTTACTTGCCCATCAACATTGAGGCAATTGAGGGTAGACCAGTTGATGAGGTGGTCCAAGAGATAAAAGATATACTTAAGAAAATGGCAATTGATGCCTTCGATGCAGAAGCTAATGATTTAATGGAGGAGGACTCAGTTGGAAACATTTGTATAGTTAAAACTCAAGCATCAAATAAAGATGCTAAGCCTTCAAGACACCGATCTAGTAAGGAAGAAGCCTCTGTAGTTATAGATTCAGATTTTAATGGATCAATCAAGTTGAATGAAAAGGATGAATACTTCAAGAGTCTGGAGAGCAAGATTGAATAGATGATGCTAAAAATGGAATAAATGTAGAATCAGATGGTTAAAGCTCAATAGTCTCTGTCCGAGTAGTTACAACCTTCAGCACATGTGAGCACAGCAAGAAGACAGAATAAAGCCCCAGAACTCTAGATGTTGCTTTCCCATCCTCTCCAGCCAATAAAGATATCTGCCAGATGATTGAGACCCAGGTAACGGAGGCCTTGGCCTACTCTCAAGAGACTACATCTATTCCAAAGGGTAAACCCTACCCTGAAGAATATGATTTAGTCTCTTATCCTAAAGGCTTTGTGCCACCTTCATTCAAAGTTTTTAGTGGTTTAAAAAACCTAAGATTGTATCTAGCCCACTTTCGAGCGAGCTGTTGCAACATAGGAGGGTCAGATGCTCTACTCTTTCACCAGTTTGTGAGTAGTTTATCCAGTATTACTTTTGAGTATTACACAGATCTACCTAATAGTTCAGTGAAAACATTTATAGAGCTCGAGAGTCTATTCTTAAATAGATTCTTAGAAGCTCAGCAGCGTGTAACCATTAGAGATCTCGTCATTAAAAAACAAAAGCCGGGTGAGTTATTGGTTGAGTACATCTTGAGGTGCTGAAACCTCTCGATGAAGTGTGAACCTTAGTTACAAGAGCAACATACAGTGGGGATTCTTTTAAAAAACATCCACAGGCCTATTACTTTTCTTCTGAAGGGTTTCACTTTTAAAACCTTCAAAAAACTTTTGAATAAGGCTAGTAATCTACAGGTAGAGGCTTCTTAAATACCATTCCTAAAGGATTCTACCAAAGAAAAGAAAGTCAGTAAACCTTTGAAGTCCTTTGAAAAGAGAACAACAATGGTTTCAGCTGTCGATAACGGGAAGAAACTGATAAATGTTCAGTCCAGTAATCCTCTAGTTCAACAAACATAAAAATCTCCACCTTTTCAGGTAACCACTCAATCTACTAGATATTCTCACCCAATTTCTTTTAAAGAGAGATTGGCTTGTATTTCTCCATTTAAAAGAGAGTTGGTGAGAAAGATCATCAAAAGTCTACAGAAGAAGCTAGATTTTTTATTATCGGAGGCCAAGAAGCCGAAAGAGGCAAATAAGAAGGATGATCCAACTTTTTTCCCCTACCATCACATGTTAGATCACACAATCGAAGACTATATTGTCTTCAAGGACTGGCTCAAAAAGAATTTTTGTCAAGGTAATATCATAATTCCAAAGGAGTACCTGGTCGATCTTGATCAGAGGTCTGTCAAATCCATTTCAGGTAAACATTCTAAATCTTCTCTGTCCATTAAAGATGGTTGGGATATAACACTATCGTGGGCATTTAAAAAGTTGATTAATAGATCTTTTCATCTTCCTCAACAGTTATCGATGAGAGCCTGGGACCCGATCTAGGAGGTTGACCTCGAGGCTTCGTAAGAGGACGTTGGGGAGGTTTCCTCTCTAGAAATTCAAACACTCAGCTCCCCAAATTTGACTCTTCAAGAGAGAAACGAATCTGATGTCTTATCAGATGGTGAAACCCCTAAAATTAACTTTCAAGGGAGTCCCATCATGATAGACTTTTTAGATTCAGACTCCCGCTCAGATAATGATAATCAATAGCTTAAGGAGAGTATAGACCCCTCTGTAGTTAATACTTTGATGAAATTATGTATGTATAATTATGTGGTGGTAAGGTCTTACCCCTTAGGTTACCTCCTCCGGACAAAGGAAAACAAATTAGTTCCGATGATCCGATTCAAATCCTGGCTCAATAATCAACTTTAAATCTTTTAAATCCACCGGGTCCCGACGCTAATGTTTCATGTGTTGATTATGATATCTTAGCTCACCTTAGGAAGTTACCTACTAAGTTGAGCATTTATGATGCCTTTGTCCTTTCAAAAGAGATAAGGGAGACTCTAATTAAAGCACTTCTTGACCCAGATATTTGCTTAGCTCAATTAGATTCAACTTCTGAGGAAGAAGCATTGTACTTCAAGGAAATCTTCGGGGTTACCTTCTCTGATGAAGATTTACTCCTCAAAACTGCTGACTACAATCATCCACTTTACATCACCATAAATATGGGCAAGTTTAAGTTATCAAGAGTTCTCCTTAATCTGGGTGCATTGATTAACATGATGAACATAAAGACTCTCGTGTACCTTAGAATTGATACTAGTAAGCTCTCAACCGACAAGTTAGTGCTTCGTGGGTTCAACGAATCGGGTCAGAAGGATTTAGGTTTAGTTACCCTTCTTCTAGAGATAGGAGAATTAAAAACTAAAGAAAAATTTTATATAATTGATTCAACAACATCCTTTAACGTGCTCTTAGGTAGGCCTTGGATCCATGAGCATAGGATGGTTCCTTCTACCCTACATCAATGCATCAAGTATCAACGAGATGGCATTAAATTTGAAATTAAGGGTGACCTACAACCATTCTCTATCCATGAGATTGGGATCTATGAGGATGCGACGTATTATGTACCTAAATGGTCCACTACCTGTTCTAAAGTATAGATCAACGTCAAGGAGGAAAGAGCAGAAAATTAAGGTTTAAAAGTAATTCAAAAATTATAAAAATAAAAAGTCAAAAATCAAAAGAGGCAAAATTCAAGTAATGAAGATGACGTCAAGCACGTGATCTTTAGGCCTCCAAATAGTTTACCTCAAAGAGGTGGGAGGATGGCCCAAAGTGTACACTGTCGAGGCCTTCCTTCTATTGAAAAATGAAATCCCCCAATCTACATCGAACTTGAAATATGTTTTGATGAAGAACCAAGAAAAAGGGGTATCATAATTGCTTTTGACTATACAAAAATTAATTCTCCTCTGAAGTTTGATCTCACTTTAGAATAAGATAGCGACCAGGAGGGTAGAAATTTAAAAATTCAAAGTGATGAGCTTTAATTGAGTTTATATGAAATGCTTAATAGGGAAGTTGAATCCTTAACCTTAACCCCACTGTTTGCTGACAGGGACTCAGGGTTAGTGACTAAGGATGCCCCTAACTTTGATGGAGAAGTAACAGAAGTCCAGAAGTTTTTCCGTGGCTCTTCTTTCTTAAGGAATGAAGATAATGTGATCCTTGAGGAGGCAAATTTTAATGAATTAATAGAATTACTTTTTGGCTACTTTCCTGCTGATATTAAATCTCTTATCTCTAAAGGTTTTACTCTGAGTCAATGGACTAAGGGTGAGGCTAGATACCACGAAAGCCTTTAAAAATCAAATTTTAATAAACATTAGACAAGTCGTATCAGCTTTGGTACCATTAGGTCATTTGACGATGACAAATTTTTTTTAATGATAACTAGTTATCTTAAATCTAAAAATATCCTTACTGAAGCCATTGACTCATTCGATGGACTTTATTTGAAAACTTTAGATGATTTAGATGAACTTTAGGTTCGGGATGCACCCCCTAAATTCGAAGATAAAATTAAATTGACAGTTGATGAACTTAAAGAAATCAACCTTGGATTAGAGGATGACCCTCACCCCACCTTCATAAGTTCTTTATTAAGTGAGGATAAGTCTAAGGATCTAATTCAACTTCTCTCCAAGTTTAAAGATTACTTTTGACAAACAACAAAATGCCAGGATTGTCCGCTGACATAGCAATTCATAAACTTGGGATCCGGCATGATGCCATTCCTATTAAATAAGCTCCATGATGTATGCATCTGGAGATCGAACAACAAGTTATTTCTGAAGTTAAGAAGTTGGCTGAAGCTGGATTTATTTGAGAGGAATAATATCCCTCTTGGGTAGTCAGCGTCGTGCCTGTTCGAAAGAAGAACGGTCAAATTTGAGTCTGTGTTCACTATAGAGACCTAAACAAGGCATGTCCTAAGGATGAATTTTCTTTGCCAATCCCAGAACTTATGGTGGACATTGCCTCCTCGCATGTTGTCTTCTCCTTTATGGATGGTTCGTCTGGTTATAACCAAATCAAGATGGCCCCAGAAGATGAGAGAAACACTGCATTTAGAAGTCCTATAGGAATCTTTTGTTATAAAGTGATGCCCTTTGGCCTTAAGAATGCCGGTGCAACCTACCAGTAGGCCATGACTCATATCTTTGATGACTTAATTTATAATCAAGTCGAGTGCTACATCGATAATTTAGTTGTCAAGAGCATAGTGAAAGAGGCTCATCTTTATGACTTAAGAATCATCTTCGAGCGGTTGCGCCGCTACGACCTTAAAATGAATCCTTTGAAGTAAGATTTTGGTGACATGTTAGGGAAATTCTTAGGTTTTGTAGTCAGGTACTATGAATTAAAATTGATCCTGCCAAAATTAAAGATATCTTAAATACGCCGCCTCCTAAAAGTCTTACTTAACAGAGATCTCTTCAGGGCAAGCTGGCGTATATAAGAATTTTCATTTCTAATCTTTTTAGAAGATGTCAACTATTCTCAGTCCTAGCCAAAAAGGATTTCAAATTCATTTGGGATGAGAAATGTCAAAATGCTTTTAAAAATATCAAATAATACTTGATAGATCTGCCAGTTCTGGCAGCCCCCATTCCTGGGAGACCCCTAATCATTTACTCCAGCCCTTGATGAATCTCTCGGGGCCCTCCTAGCTCAATTCAATAATGATGGAAAAGAGAACGCTCTCTACTACCTGAGTTGGAGACTCCTTCCAATGGAAATCTGATATCCTGTAATCAAGAAATATTGCCTTGCCTTAGTCTTTGCAGCACAAAAATTAAGGCATTACATGCTTTGTTATCAAGTCAGTTGGATTTCCAGTGTCAACCCCCTACAATATCTTATGATACGACCCACATTGTCAGGATGCCTGGCTCGCTGGTCTATACTATTTCTTCAATTTGAAATCACTTTCATTCCCCTGTGTGCTTTGAAAGGGTAGGCTCTCGCCGACTTCCTTACGGCACACCCGCTACTGATGAATGATTTACCTGATGAGAAGATCATGAGTTTTGAGGAATCCAATACTCAAACCTGGGAAATATATTTTGATGGTGTAGTGTCCTCTCAGCGGGGCAAAACTCCTCAATCTACTATTCTTGGAAAAGCTGGAGTCGGCCTAGTTTTCATAACACCGGATAAGGGAATGATGTATTTTTCCTACCACTTATCAAAACCTTCTACGAATAATGAGGTTGAGTACAAAGCTCGGATAATTGGCTTAGAACTTGCAATCTTGATGGAGATTAAAGAGATTTAGATCTTTGATATCTCTTAACTGGTGATCAACCAGATTGCAGGGACCTATAAGGTTTTGAATCCTAAACTCCTGAAATACCACCAGTACATAATGCACTTGCTCAAGCAAATTCCCATTGTAACTATGTACATGGTTCCTTGTGGAAGCAATTCCTCGGTGGATGCCCTAGAAAAGATTGCAAAGGAATTTTCCTATCTAGAAGAAAACTGTATCCCTATAGAGGTGCAGGGCATCAAGTCCTATCTCCTATAGATTTGGAGCACCTCAATAAATAATCTCCCTAGGTCCTTTCTACCTCTTCAGCAGTCGATGAAGAAGAAGATTGGAGACAACCAATAATCAAATACCTTCAAGAAGGCAAGCTTCCCGACGATAGGTCTCTTTCCAATCAAATCAAGAAATGTTCCATATCATATGCACTAGTCAGCAATATGTTGTACCATCGATTGTTCGATCAGATATGGCTCTGTTGTTTAGACAAACATGAGGCCCTAAAGGTTATTAACGAAGTTTATGCTGGACTATGCGGTGTTCATCAATCGGGTCCTAAGATGAAAATGAAAATCAAAATACTTTGTTACTACTGGCCTATGATTATTGATAATTGCATAAAAATTACAAAATGTTCTCATCAGTGTCAGGTTCATGGTTTTGTCTTACATCAGTCGCCTAACTTGTTGCACCCTATGATAGCTTCGTGGCTCTTTGAAAGTTGGGGCACGGATATCATCGGGCCAATTGACCCTCCTTCTTCAAGGGGTCATCACTTCATTTTAGCAGCGATTGATTATTTTTTAAAGTGGGCAGAAGTAGTTCCACTGAGAAATGTAACATCACACCATGTAATGAAATTTTGCTATGACCATATCATATATCGATTCTGCGTACCCCATAGAATCATATCCAATAATGGGTCCACTTTCAAGTCTATGAAGATCAATAACTTCACAAATCACCATGGTATTGATTAGAGATACTTAACAATCTATTTCCCACGTGTTAATGGATTGGCTGAATCCTTCAATAAAACTCTGGTTCAAATCGTCAAAAGACCCTGGATGATAATAAACGTAAGTGGGATGAGAGGTTGGTGGATGCTTTATGGGTCTACCAGACCACATATCGAACCCCGACCCAATCCACACCGTTTGTACTAATGCATGGGTCTGAGATCATTCTCCCTCTAGAAATTAAAATCCCTTCGCTCAGAACTACAGTCCAGAACCAGATCACAGTAGAACAGAATGCACAACTTCGACTAGAAGAACATGAGGTTCTTAAAGAATGTCATCTCCAAGCCTAACAAAATATAGAACTCTATAAGGCCAGAATGGTTCAAGCTCACGATAAGTTAGTACGACCTAGAACCTTTCGAGTAGGCGACTGGTTCTTGTTTCTTCGGAGGCCTATCTTAGCTCACCGAAAGCTCAGTGGGAAGTTTGAACCAACCTGGGAAGGACCCTTCATAGTAGAAATAGTCTACGAAGGAGGGTCATATCAGCTCATTGATTGTAAAGGAAATCACCCAATGCTTCCTATAAATATGTGATTCTTGAAGAGATACTATGCTTAATCTAGCTCGAATTTCAAATCAATAAAAATTTTTAATTTTTTGAGTCAAGGTGACTCAATCTCATTCAAGTTTAAAAATATCGAAATCCTATTTCACTTTTCTTAAGATTAGATGTAAGTCACCATGCTTTCTTACCTTAAGATAACATCGTTTAGTGATGGGTAACGCCCTTTGTGGCACTATCCTAAATTTTCAAAATTTAATCTTGGTTTGATATGGAGCAAACATCATCCTAATATCATCACCTACTAGTGATGGGTCACGCCCTCTGTGGCACCATCATAGTCTCAAGTTATCAAAATTCAAACTTGATCCTCTATATAGAGCAAGTTTCCTCTATATACGATCATCCTGACTCGATCCTCTGTGTAGAGCAAGTTTCCTCTACATATGATCATCTAGACTAGATCTTTCATGTAGAGTAAGTTTCCTATCAACAAGATCTTCTAATGATGGAGCACGTCGTCTGTGGCACCATCCTATTTTCAAATATCAAATTCGATCATCTATATATAGTAAGTTTCCTCTATATGTGATTATCTTGACCTGATCCTCTATGTGAAGCATATTTCCTTCACATATGATCAATTCAAATCTGATCCTCTATATAGAGAAAGTTTCCTCTATATACGATCAACCTGACCCGATCCTCTGTGTAGAGCAAATTTCCTCTACACATGATCATCTAGACCTAATTCTCTATATAGAGCAAGTTTCCTCTACATAAGACCATCCAGATTTGATCCTCTATGTGAAGTAAGTATTTTCCACATATGATCACTCCAGACCAAATTCTGTGTGAAGCAATGATTCCTTCTCATAGGATCTTCCAGTTTTATTTTCCTTAAGGATAGATGTGAGTCATTGTTCTTTCTTTCCTTATGATTAGATCTTATAGTGATGGAGCACGCCCTCAGTGGCACCATCCTAGCTTTAAAATCTAGATCCGACTCTCTATGGAAAGCAGTGCTTCTTTTCCACAGAGTCCTCCAGTTTTCTTCTCTTCAAGGTTAGATCTTTTCTTTCCTTAGGATTAGACTTCCTAGTGATGGATAACGCCCTCTACGACACCAAACTAGTTTCCAATTTCAAAACTTCAAGCCTGATCTCCTGTCGGAAGCAATACTTCCTTCCCATGAGATCATTAAGTTCTCTTTTCCTTCGAGTAAGTATTCTCCTTCTCTTAGGATTAGACTCCCCAGCGATGGAATAAGTCCTCTATGGCACCGTCCTGGACTCAATTTTGAGTTGCAAAATCAAATCATCTTTTCCTTAAGGATAGGTATTTCTTCCTTCCCTTAGGATTAAATTTAGTGGTGGTAGAGTATGCCTTCCATGGCACTACCCTAGTATCAAAATTCAACTTCGATCCTCAATAGTTAGGAGTTCTTCCTCCCTATATAATCATAAAAGCTTTCTTTTCTTTAGGGATAGGTTTTCTTCCTTCCCCTGGGACTAGATCTACTAATAGTAGAGTATGCTATCCCCAGCACTACCCCAATACCATTTCAAATTCAACCTTCTAGGGTTAGGATGTCCCTTCCCTTAGAGTCAAATTAAAACCCTGATTCCCCAGGGATAAATTTGTTTTTCTCTTAGGATCAAAATTCCAGATCTGACCTTTCTATTCGCTCAACACCAATATATGCAATAGAACTTTGTTCTATTATATATATTGAGGGTCCATTTGTTGACCTCATTTTTGTATGAGATCACTAGGACTTTTCCATGACCCTAAATAAATATATCCCCAGACTAATATAAACTCTAGGATTCTCCTGGATTTCAAACCCTAGGATCCACCCAAACCCTAAATCCTAGGATTATTATAAATTCTAGACTCTAGAATCTTTAGACCCTAGGATACTCTTAAACTTTAAGTTTTAGGACACTCCTAGACTTCAAAATCTAGAGCAATCCTAACCCAGGGACCTGCCCTAAGTCTAGATCTATTTAAACCTCAAATCAACTCAAACATCAAAACTACCCATGCTCTAGATCCATCTAGGTCTTAGGATCCTCCTAGACCTTAGATCTATTCAGACCCTGAATTAATTCAAACTCTATGATCAATTTAGATTCAAATAAATCTTGATCTCAATCCAATCTAGATCTTAATTCAACTTAAATCTCAATAAAAATCAAAACTTCAGTCTAGTTCAAAACCCAAATCCAAGGGTTAAGGACTCTGGTTCTAAAAGCCTTTTCTAGCAAATATTTAAATAATCAAAACCCAATCAAATGACCTTCGATTCTGAAACTATCAGTTGCATGCTGAAGTGACATGTATATAGAGGCAGCCCTCCAAATTTGAGCTCATTCTGAGGTCTCTAACCCCAAAAATTTGATTGATTTTCAAAGGCTTAAAACCTTTAAATATTTACGGCCTATGCCACTAGACCTATCACCCAGTGGATTTTGACCCTAGAGCTTTCTCCATAGCCTCCAATCACTTCCAGACCCTTGATTATGACTCATTGAATATTAAACTGCATTTTGTTGGATTCATTTTGACCTCCAGTTGACTAGAGTACAAAATGACCAAAATACCCCTATGGGGGGTGAATAGTCACTTTGGACTAAATGAATCCCAAATCAAATGCAACTACCTCCAGTAAGTTCTAAATATCAAACTCAATCTGTTAGACCCAAAACCAACCCTTGGGTCAACTTGGTTGACCAAGTCAACCTAGGTTGACCTAAAAGCCCATTAAGGGCCAAAATAGGTCATTTTGACCAAATGACCTCCCTAGACCTTGAGACTACCATTAGTAGATTCAGAATATCATTTTAAACTGATTGAACCCAGCTCCTGACCCTGGATCAACCTGGTTGACCAAGTCAGCCTAGTTGACCCATTAGAAGCCTAAGTAGGTCATTTAACCCAAATAACCAGTTTGACCTTCCAGATCACTTCCAAAATATTCAAAATATAAAAATAAATTGGTTGAACCCAATTCTAGCATTTCAGTCAACTTGCTTGACCCAGTCAACTTTGGTTGACCTAAAACTCCTTTAAGGCTTTTAATGGATCATTTTGTCCCATTTAGCTTATCAAACCCATATTAAACCCTTAAATGCTTTCTAATCCATGATTTCAATGTTTCTAAAATCACCCTTGGTCAAACTTAAGCCAAGTTATCCAGGTCAACTAAGACCTAATCTCAATCTAATTTGACCCATGTGAGTCAAATCAATCATACTCTTAAGATTATATTCTTAGATCCATAATTTTGTTACAATATCTATTTCAATTGTAGATATACATCACATACATTATGTCTTAATTGGTTGGACCAATCAAACTCTTTCGACTTCGTCAAATCTCCCTCCATTTGTATGTAATGCATTCAAGCATTGGACTTAAGGCTTGAAACTTCTTTTAGATTGTCTCCACCTGTATTTAGAGCCACCATCCATGCCACTTCAGCAGTCCACCTGGTTGTTGACTGGCTAAATTAGTCAAGAAGTGGTCAAAGGGCTCTTAAATGGCTTAACCCTTTAGTGACATGGCATCCCATCCATTTTAACTCAGCTCCAACTACTTGAAATCACTCTAGAACCTTCCTAGAGTCACCTCCAGCTCTTGGAATAAAATCAAAGGGCTCTAATTATCCCCATGAATACATATAGGACAAAAATCCCTTTACACATGGGATGTCCTTATGTACCTTGATTCCCCTGCTCCCAACCACCCTCCAGGCCAGGTGTCATTCATCTGGAGTCTAAAAAAATTAATCTTGACCCTTCAAATTAGCTATGGACATTTGAATAGGGGAGGTTTTCCAAAGTAAGGGTCATTCCAACTTTCACCTTCTCTCACTAGTCTCTAGCCCCTAAACCATAACCTCAGTTGTCCTGAGCTCTCCGGCAACCATCCTTGATATTCCTAGCTCATTCTCTTCGGTGAAAGTCACCGGCGATCATCTCTCCGTTGCAGCAAGAGCTTTTTGGTCAAGCTCCCATTGCATTCGATCTAGACGTCATCAGCCCGTGAAGCATAAGCGTGGACAAACCATAAATTCAGAGAATCCACTTCCCTTTCAAATCTTTTAGTAAATTTTCCTAAACCTCTAGCCCTAGGACACTAGTTTTAGGATTAATTAGATTTTCATCAAGCTTATTTTAAGCCGAAATGAGGCTCCACATAATTTCTATTCAGATAGTCTATTTATGTTTAAAATTTGAGTTGATTTGGTTAATCAGATCTGTAGAACGAGCTTAAAAAAACCCTCTAGGGTTTGATTTACATAAGTCCTGAGTTATGTAAGAGCAGAACCGTTGATCTCATGATCAACGGTTTGGACTCAGCCATTCCACGGTCTGATCCGACCATATGTCCGATCCTTCACTTGATCTCACCGTTCGATTGCATCTAAGCTGTCTATTTCAAACAATACAAGATCATACAGCGGGTGGTGGTTGCTAACGTGGATAAATGAATCTGAATCCACCACCGTCGTTATTTGGCAATTAATGGCCCATGATTGTCGCGGCAATCATTGGCCATTAATCGTGCCACCAGCCTTAATGATTGCCATAATTTCATTTTGGCAAACCAGGAAGCGCCGTGTGTCCCACCTAGTCACAGCCAGCGCTGCCGATCCTCTTTAAAAATTCAAATCTCTTATTTTAAATTATCTTAATTTATTAAGATATTTTCAAAATGACTTTGAAACTATTTTAAAACTATTTTAAAATTTTGTTTAAAACTTTTTTGAATTACTTTCAATTTTTTAGATTTTCTAAAAATTAACCAATATATTCATATATATATTCAAATTAATTTTGAATATATATATATATATATATATATATATATATATTAAATTTTGAGAGCTTGAAAGGGAGTGTTGGAATTTTAAACATAGATTAGGCCATTTGAATAGAAATCATGATGGAGGATTAGTGAATGGTTGTTCTTTAATCATTCACTAATCAAATTAATATGTAAGTTAATTTTTTTTTATCCTTGCATGCTTAGTATACACACACCACCTAGCTTTAGGGCTCTCCTAAATCTAGGAATAAATTGTGATTGTGTGTGTATGTCATAAATATGTATTTGAGGGTTAGAAACTTTGATTCAAACCCATTAACTTAATGACATCATTAAGGATAATAATTAAGAACTTGATTAAAAAACTTAGGAAACTTCTAATAATTATGATCTACATCATTTTGACTTAAAACTTTGAAAATTTGAACCTAATGACATCTACAGCCTATATAAAAATATTCACTGGTTTTAAAAATCATTCAGCCCCTTAATCAATTTTCTTAAACTTAAACCCTTAATTAAGCTTTAAAATATTCCAAAAATTATAATAAATCAAATTTAAATCATAAAAATACCAATAACCCATCTAACTAACCAGAATTTAAGACTCTACGCAAGAAAAATAAAAGCCCCTTGATTTAACTTTAAAATCAAGCTTAATTTATGTTTAATTGACATTGAATATTTAATTAATTTTATTAATTAAAAATAATGAAAAATTCCAAAACTCTCTCAAACACTTAGGAATCTCTTCTTAGGTCATTCTTGGCCTTTGGAGTTGATTCCAAGGAGTTTAGAGGTCATTTGGATTCAAACCATCAAAAGGACCTTAATTAAATAAATAAAAAAATTCAATAAATACCCTAAACTTCAAAAATTCATAACTATTCATATGAATATCAAATTGAGCAAACTCAAAAGGAATTCAACGCACATTAGGGTCTAATATTTATCAAAAATATGAAATTTCTAGAAATCATTCAAATTTGAAAAAGTCAACTTTTGGTCAAATCTAGTTCAAAATCATGTCAAAACTTCAAACCTTTATAATAAAATGTAGAAAAATTCAAATCCAGTATACTTACAATCTAACCGATCATATTAATATCAAGTATTTTAATAAAAAATTAACTTTCCAGAAATAACTCTTAATCAAAAATTCAACTTTTGACCCCTTAATTAAATGATTAAAATTATTCAAAAAAACTCCAAATATTAATAATTGATTTCAAATTCCAGAAAATATTAAGTTAATGTTTAAAACACTCAACCAACCCCTTTACACTTAACAACTACTCCTAAAGTGAAGTTTTTAGGCGGGACTACTCCGAGCTCCGGGTCTACGTGTTTTAAGGAGGCTTTGTTCCTCGAGCATGGTGACATAAAGCCGCGAATGGATTCAAAGGAGTGTAAAACTTAATTCTAATTGATTAATAATTAGTTAACTAAATTTAAAAATCCTTAATTCAAATAAATTAACTTGGTTTATCGGCTGGACTACTACGGACTCTAAGGCTACGTGTCCTAAGGAGGCTTTGTTCCTCGAGTCTGGTAGCACAACGCCACGAACTGGTTAATGGAAAACTTAAATGAATTAAAATTTTAAAATCAGCAATCAATCAACCTTAATTAAAATTTAATTAATTTTTAAATCTTATTCAAAATTAATTCACTTAATCATATCGGGTACCACTGGGTAACCCAGGCCTATAAGACTATTAAATTAGCTCCAAGGAAGGTGAAATAAACTTCACGGCCTCAGTGAGAAATAAAGGTGGTATCTAACAAATAATTAAAATCAATTTTAAAATCAAATTCAAATAATTAAGATTTAAACTCAAAGTAAAATCTCCCTCAAACCTTTTAACCAACTAGAACATTAAATAACTTTAAATAACTGACCTACTTAGGACGTATCAAAATCACATAGCCTACCTCACACACTTTAGATGGTTCGCTAGGACAACCAACTCTAATTTTAGGCTAGGCCAGTATTTATTTTTTTGTTACTTGTGTGTGCTGGGTTTTCTATAGTTTTTATTGCATGTTGCTTATTAGATTTAAGTAATTTGATATTGATGAGATTATTTATTTAACTTCAGCACTCTATGATGTGATTGATTGTGCGTTAGATCTACCCCTAGGTTAGGTATGATTTATACTAATTCAATCTTATACAAGTTGCCCTGTTCATACATGACATTAATTAAAGGAGGCAAAAATTATATAAATTAAATTACACAGGTGCTTCAGGATGCTTAAGACCCCTTTAAAATTAAAAGAGTATGGCCAAGCGTGGCTGTGAATTTGAGCATTTTAAATTTTAATATATTAACTTCTTGGGATGATGTGTTTAAAATTAACTGCTTGCGATATTTATTAATTATTGATTATTAGGTTAACCATGCAGGTTGTTGAGTCTAGATTTTTAATTTTTTTGATGTAATTTAATTTGAATTGAGTTGTAAAATGCTAAGTGCTTTGAGAATGAGATGTTTAAACATCTAATTTAGAATCCAGAGAGGAAGGCACATCCCTTAGGGGAGAGTTCCTCTCCATTTGGAGATCCAAATTTGGATGACTTTCAAAGTATCCTAAGAGAAATAATAACACCCCTGTTTAGGGGGAGTTTCTTTTCATTTGGATATTCGGACCCGATGATCCAAGGAGTTCCAAGAAGATGAAGAAGTGAAGAATGAGAAAAATCCCAGTTCTCAAAGTCACTTGAGTCTTAGGAGTAGAATCCGGGTTATTGTCAATGGTGCTCGGCCACTTTAGACTTAAGATCTGAGATAAATTTTCAATCTTAAGACCTAAACCTCCGGAAATCTACTTCCCACTTTCTAATAAAATTGATCATTCAAATATTAAATCTCTTTCCATCAAAGTCAAGCACAATATTTAGGATATGCTAAGGTGTTTCTGAAGTAATTCAGAATCTCAAAACACCTCCTACCCTTCTTCCTTTGACCTCCAGAAAGAACTGTTCAACCTTGAACCAATCCCTATTGAAATTCCAACCCTTATATTCTTTGACATCGAACTTTTAATTCTTTAAATAAAATTCGTATCGCTATTTTAATCAAGAGTATTCGTAGGAAATTTTTGGTTTCTTATGATGTAATTAACTATGAGAGCTTGCACTCATAGGAGATTTAGAAACCCAGATAAGACTTTCAAAAATCAAGTTTTCAAAACCTTCAACTAATTTTCTTTGGGAAATTCAAACCTAACGATCATTATCATTGTATTCAAACTATCGATAGTAATTGATATTTTCTTTCTTCGGATAGATATATCAATTACAATTATAACTTTGATTATGAAATTAATAATCTATCTATTCAAATTAGCATAGTCAAATAGTGGATTAAACATCACTTTGATCCTTCGAGATCGTATGTTGTTTCTCCTTGAGTTTGATTATAATAATCAGAATAAATTCAAAGATTTGTAATCTGAACCTATTAGAGAATGATATGTTCACCTTTCGAATTGATATATCTTTCATAATAAGCATTCAATTTCAAATATTAAAATTCCAGAAATTCAGCATTTCCCAAAGAAAATTAAAATTTTTCAAAACTCTAGATAATTTTTTCAATCAAAATAGATATATTAAGACTGACTACCCAAATCTCAATGCTAATCCTAATAAGGAGAAAGTTGAGGAGAAAATAAATGTCAGGAATGGTAAGAAAAAATACAAATAGCTTTTTAGGCTAACTCAACTTCAGACTCTTTAGAAATAAAAATAGCAGAGGAGGTTACAAATTTGTGTTTAATTGCAGATAATCTTAATCATTCAGATCAAGATGATGTATGTTACCTATCCTAAGATGAACTATTTGAAGTTTCTGAGAAAATCCATAATGCATATAGAAAACTCAAAAAATTGCATGTTAATCATAACCTCGAGCATTTGAATTTACAAAAAGAATATAAAAATTTGAGGAAAGATCATGCAGACATAGATAACAACCAAATGGCTTTATTGGACAAATTCAATGAATTGAATAAGAAGAATGAAAAATTGAAAATAACTTATAGTGAGCTTGAAAATGATTTTAAAGTTTTTATACGTGAAGTTGAACATAGGGAAATTGACATGAAAACTGAGAATTCTATTTTAAAAATGCAAACTCATATCTAGAAATAAAATGAAGTCTATTATAAAAAATAGAACGTCACCCACACTTGAAAAATTTTACGAGTCTAAGCAAAAGTATATAAGTTCAAAACCTAGGAAAAGACATTATAACTCATATATATTAGTAAACCTTTTTTCTAGTGTTAGATGTTTTTCATGTAGCATGTTAGGACATATTTCTCACACTTGCACTATTTAGAGTAGAACACATTTAGTTTGGAGATCTAAGGTGCATAAGTCGTAGTATATCAAACATGCATCTTGATTACTATTGCCAAAAGGTGAACCTAAATTTTTTGGGTTCGCAAGTATAATGTTTGATTATTTTGTAAAAATGCTCTCATACAAGCCCTAGTGGAGCATTTGGTACCTAGACAGCGGATGTTTGAAATATATGATTGGAGATACAACTCGATTCATATCGCTGGAAGCCAATAATGGAGGCAAGGTAACACTTGGCGATAATACCACTAAGAGAGTGTTAGGTACATGTATGATTGGCAATAAGAAGAATTTATTTATTAAAAATATTTTATTAGTTGAAGGATTGAAACAAAACTTATTAAGTCTTAGTCAGCTTTATGATAGGGGTTTTAACATTAAATTTTTACCTGTAAGGTGCATTATAGGCTAAAATGGAGTTGATAAATTGCATGTAAATAGGGTAAATAATGTTTACATGCTTGATTTAAATTATGTTTAATCTTCTAATGCTTTTGGGCTCAAAATTATCACTGATGAATCTTGATTATGGCATAGAATACTTTGTGATACAAGCATGACAAATCTGAGGAAGATTCTCCACAAAGAATTGGTTAGAGGCATACCCAAATTAGACTTTACTAAGGATCTCCTGTGTGATGCATGTCAATTAGGAAAACAAGTCAAATCCTCCTTTCATTCAATTAAGGATCTTAGAACTAGCAAACCATTTGAAGTCCTTCAAAAGAATCTTTTTAGGCCGGTTAGCACTGTAAGTCTATGAGGGAAAGAATATGGTTATGTAATTATTGATGATTATATAAGATTCACATGGATTAGATTCTTATAACATAAGAGTGAATCATTTGATGTGTTTAGAGATTTTTTTACTTTGATTCAAAGGAAGCTAGGTTTTAAAATTTTTATAATACAAAGTTATCACGGAGGAGAATTTGAAAATAAAAAATTTGAAATTTTTTATAAAGAGCAAGGAATATATCATAACTGGTCATCTCCTAGGACCCCTTAACAGAATGGGGTTGTTGAAAGAAAGAACAGAATATTGATAGAAGCTACTAGAACAATGTTGGCTGAATATTCACTTCATAAATATTTTTGGGCTGAAGCAGTTAGTACATCTTGTTATGTTTTGAATATGGTGAACATTAGATCAAAGTTGAACTAGACACCCTATGAACTTCTCAAGGGAAGAACACCTAACCTCTCATATCTATATGTCTTTAGATGTAAGGTGTTTATTCATAATAATGGTAAAACTCCTTTAGAAAAAATTGATCCTAAATATGATGAAGGAATTTTTCTAGGATATTTTATATTGGCAATTCCTATAGAGTTTTTAACAGAAGGACTTTGGTAATTGAGGAGGCCACTCGTGTAGTTTTTGATGAATCTGATATTTTTGGAGGGTCTAAGTTGGAAGTAGAAGATGGTGAACAAATAACACAAGAAATTGAAATATTACCTATATAATGGAAATATTCTAAAAGTCATCCCAAAAAAAAAGTTTTTAGGAGAACCAAGCGAAGGTATTAAAACTAGGCATGGCCTTTGCAAAGAAGTGAACCACTCAGCTTGTATTTCAATGATTGAATCCACTAATGTAAATCAAGCACTTTTTGATAAATTTTTGATTTTAGCTATATAGAAATATTTGAATCAATTTGTTAGAAACGATGTTTGGGAATTGGTAAAGAGACCTAAAGATCAAAGTGTTAGTGGAACTAAGTTAGTTTCAAAAATAAGGTAAAAAATTCAAGTGTAGTGGTTAGAAATAAGGCAAGATTGGTGGCCAAGAGGTATAATAAAATAGAAGGAAATGATTTTGAGGAAACTTTTGCCCCGGTAGCAAGACTTGAAGCGATATGGGTGCTACTAGCCTTTGCTTATTTTAAAGGTTTTAAATTATTTCAAATGGATGTTAAGACTGCCTCTCTTAATAGGGTGATATAAGAGGATGTTTATGTTAAGCAATCTTCAAGTTTTGAAAATTCATAATTCCCTAAACATGTGTTTAAATTGAAAAAGGCATTATATGGACTAAAATAGACACCTAGGGCATGGCATGAAAGGCTAAGCACATTCCTACTAAAAAGATCATTTGTTAAAGAAAGTGTGGACACCACCCTTTTCTTAAAAAGAGTAAAAGATGATATACTCATTATTTAAATATATGTTGATGATATCTTGTTTGGATCCACTAATAAAAATCTTTGTGATGATTTTTCAAAAATAATAAGTCCTGAATTTGAAATGAGCTTGATGGGAGACTTGAGTTACTTTCTTAGTTTTAGCATAAAACAAAAAGAGAATGGCACATTTTTGAGTTAGTTAAAATATATTAAGGACATCCTTAAGAAATATGAAATGTATAGAGCTAAACTAATAAGTACACTGATGAGTTCTTCGGTGCAGTTAGATAAGGACTCTAAAAACAAATCAGTTGATCAAAAGAAATTTAGAGGGATGATGGAATCATTACTTTTCTTAACTACAAGTAGACAAAATATCATGTCTAGTGTTTGTTTATGTGATAGATTTTAATTTGATCCAAAAGAATCTCATCTAACCGTTATTAAAAGAATTATGAGATATCTTTTAGGAACTCAAAATATAGGAATTTGGTATCCAAGGCATAACTCTTCTTTTGAAATCATTGGATATTATGATTCAAATTTTATAGGATGTAGGGATGATAAAAAGAGTACTTTTGGGACTTATCAATTCATAGGGATCTCCTTAGTCTCTTGGTCTAACAGAAAGCAAAATTCAATAGCTCTTTCTACTACTGAAGCAGAATACATAGTATTAGGGTGTTGTGTGGCATAAGTTCTATGTTTAAAATAATAACTAGTGGACTAAGGTTTTTCAATTGGCACTAGAATACAAGTGCCATTTGCATTTCAAAGAATCCTATCTAACACTCCAAGACTAAGCATATTGACATTAGGCATCACTTCATTAGGGATCATGTCACCAAAGGAGACATTTAGCTACATCATATATCAACTGAAAATCAACATACAGATACTTTCATAAAACTACTAACTTTTGAAATGTTTAGCACTTAAAGAACTAGATTAGGTGTGATTTATATTCATGCTTGATAATTGTAATTCTGCAAATTTCATTTGTGATTTATCTTTTTGTTAATGTTTATGTTATGTTATGTGTTACTGATTTGTTTTTATTTGATTTGTACTTAATTTTTGAGTTTGATGTCTTAATTGTTTCATTTTTATGTTTTTGATTTAGAGTCTCGTGAATCTTGGTTGATTTGTTTTTGAAAAAGTGTTTTGTTCATCATATTTTAAGCTCCTTTTCCATTTGTACTGTACGAACCACTTTTTGTACTTTACAAATTCCATAGATTTTACATGGTATTTTTTCTGAGAGGGTGAGATGAAAAATGTGATTTTTTCTTGAACATATCATATTATATGATGACATCATCATCTATACGATCAGTGTATTTTTCATCTGTACAAAAATAGCAAAGATAGTATTTCAAAGTTTGTCTGCATGAACTTTCAATCTTCTGTACGATCGAGTGATCAATTTGCATGTCCATGATCTGAACCATTAGGTACAAACATCATTGCCTGTTCGTCCCAGATGAAGAGGTGTTTGTCTGTACGATTGGTTTGGTCAAGAAGTCGTATGAAATGACTCCTCGAGAAATGAGATTACAAAAAGTCATTTTAGCATATTAACTATTTTCTACCATTTCCATTTGTACGTATGAAAATATTTTTATACTGTACAAAATCATAATCATACGTACGAACCCAATATCATACAATATGATCAAGTTGATTTCTTTAAATAGAGAGTCATTCTTTGAATATTTCACCATTCCTTAGCTTTCAAACCTTCTTGTGTTCAAATGGCAAGCACCAATGGTAAGCAGGCTAGACTCTCAAGAGGCTCTTCTTCTTGATCAAGTCAAGTAGACAAAAATTTTCTATCAAAAGAGAATGAAGATGCCTATGATTGCTTCATCAAGGAAAAGATTAACCCTTCCCATCTTCTGATTTAAGAAGACATCAACATTTTCTTCATGCCTCTCTTTGATTCTACCCGATTTGCTTTTATTCTCACCTAAATCCATGCCTTTTACTCTGATATCTTATACTTTTTTTTGGCAAATCTGAGGGTAAAAGATAATCATACCAAAATGTCTTCTTTCGTACTTAAACAAAGGGTAGAAATAACTAAGGAGGATTTAGGCACATACCTACACCTTAGAATAGAAGGTGTATGGGCAAACACTATGACATCTAGAGAGGATTTTGACTGGTCTACCTTAAATAAAACCCTTAGAGGCACACCTTTAGTCTATCATCAATCTCGTGTGCACACCTTAATGTAAAATGCTAGAATCATCTAGCACATGTTAAGAACATCAATTATTCTTAAAGCTGGTGATCATATTAACCTTACTCCTTTCCTTTCTATTGTAACATATCTCATAATAACGAATACTCCTATTGATGAAACCTTGTTGATTCTGGAGTATAATAATAAATTTACCGATATTAGACTTCCTACCATAAAAAGGAAGAAAAATATGGCTTTAGTACATCTAGTTGCCTATATCCTGGAAAATAAGTACAATTTAGTTCATCCTGATCTGCCAAACAATTTGCCAATCTATTTTTCTGATGCTTCATTTCATTCACTTTTTCATTAGGAGCAAGGGGAAGAGGGAGATGAAGTGGAAGGAGAAGAAGAGGCCCCAGCTCCTGCACCTACACCTTCTCCTAGACCTGAGTAGCATTTCTATTAAGAAATGGTACAACAATTTGATCGACTCGAGTCTTATTTTGATCAAAATTTTTATCATATTGAGACTCTCCTAGAACAGCAGGATGCAAGGTATCACAAAGACATGGGCTGGGTGGGAGGACAGTTTGACTCCCTAAATCTCAAGTAGCTACATCAACAACTACCTTTCAATGTTCAACCCTCCTTAGCCACCTCCATATCATAATCCTACACCTTATTAGTTTTATTTTCTGTTATACTTCAAGTATGCCTTATTTTTAGTTTTTCTTGTGATGATGTACTCTTGTTTATTTTTGTTGCATCTGCATTTGATTTTGTTGATGTACGAATTGTTTTAGTCTAATTTCTTTAAAAAAAATTTATAAAATGATATTTCTCTTATATCTGGTGTTAATGCTCTTAAATTATTCTAAATTCCTATAGAATAATCAAATATAGTTGATTTATGGAATAAAATTTTAAAATATTTTGCACTATAACTTAATGTCCTAGAAAAATATGAAATTCACAAAATTTAAATCAAATTG
Source organism: Dendrobium chrysotoxum (assembly GCA_019925795.1). NCBI lineage: Eukaryota > Viridiplantae > Streptophyta > Magnoliopsida > Asparagales > Orchidaceae > Dendrobium > Dendrobium chrysotoxum. Next base: position 3,796,098 of record CM034304.1, read on the forward strand.
TGATTAGATATAGATAAGGAGATCATTTTCTTGTTCTTATAGATACTTATTTTATAGTAAAAATTATTGCCAAAAATGGATGAATTAATTTTATATTATTTTCTTTTTTAATTTGTTGATTTCTTTATTAATTATTTGGTTTTTTTTTAAGATTTGTTGATATTATGAAGAATAAAATAAAAAGAAGCACAAAATTAGCCCAAATTTGAAAAGATGCACAAAGTGTGCCGGAATTTCAAAAGATGCACAATGTTCGCCATAAATAAAAAGAGGGTCAAAATTAACCCAAACTAAAAAGCTGAATAAAGTGTGCCAAAATTTGAAATGATGCACAATGGTCGCCAATCGAAAGATTAAGTATTATTCAGTTCATTGCTCTATCTCTCTAATTTTTACAAAAATCCATAGATTCAACAATAATCTTAACTATTGAATTTGAAACTAATTAATATTTATTTAATCATTCTTTGCAATAATTATTTTATTTCATATATCTAGAATGAACATTGAACCTGGTTGACTTTTCTTATCATAATTGTTCTTAGATTTAAAATATGAGAAAATCTTTTTAGCATCAGGCTGGTAATATTATTTTTGCAAATAGGTTAAATTTCTCTTCTTCATCATCTTTGAGATTAGTCAATAGCAACATACTCTTTCAAGGGAAAGCATACTCCAGACTGCTGAAGACTTCGAGATAGAGTAGAGTAGGAGTTCATGGGATGAAGTCTATAAATTTTTAATTTCTTGAGTCTGACAGAGTGTGATTATAATTGAGTAATTATACACACACAGAGGGAGAGAGTTAAAATTGAAATTGAAATTTTTTTACCCTGTTTGTACTATATGATGTCAATTCGTATAGACAACTGATAGTGTATAAAATACATATCGTACTAGATCATCCAGATGAAAATGAACTATTTGTATAGATAATCAAAAATTGTACAGACAATTGACAGTGTATGAAATACATATCGTACCGGCTCATCTAGATGAACTTGAACAGTTCTTCCAGACAAACTAAAATCGTATAAATGACTGACAGTGCATAATATACATATCATACTAAATCATCTAGATGAACTTGAACTATTCGTACAGACAATCTAAAATCATACAAATGACTAATAGTGTACGAAATCAAGTTTGTAGTAGATCGTCCCAGGATTTTTGAACTATTCATACAGTTGTTCCATGATTGAACTGTATGATCTGACTTCCTTTGACTTTGAAATTTCATTTTTAGGATGTTTTTTTATGAAATTTCTATATATTGAGTCCAAGAAACTATCTTCCAATCTTTTTGCTATGTGTTTCTCTTGAGTGAAAAAGGAGAGTGTGTTTGGGAGAGAGTTTGGAAGTAGAGAGTGAGAGATCTAATAAGAGGAAATTGTGAGGGATTCAGAAGATTGCTCAAATGTGTGGATCTCTTTTTATTTCTTCAAACTTCTTCCCTACTTCTTTAAAGACTCTTGAGAGAATATTTACAAAGTATATCAGGTACTCTGCCTTCACCGGGAGGGTAAAAATGGACGTCAGGTTCTCTGCCTTTACTAAGAGGGTTAAAAAAGATGTTGCTTTCTCTGCCTATACCAGGAGAGTAAAAAAGGATGTTAGGTTCTCTTCTTCCATCAGGAGGGTGAAAAAGGATGCTGGGTTCTCTGCCTTCACTAGGAGGGTGAAAACGGACATCGAGTTTTCTGCCATCACCAGGAGGGTGAAAAAGGACATGGGTTCCATGTCTTCACCAGGAGGGTGAAAAAGAATGATGGTTCTCTGCTGTACTGGGTTAGTGGAAGAGATATTTTAAAAGGGCTTCTCTTCCTTGCTGAGGGGGCAAAAGGAGAGTCACTAGTGTTTAATGCAATACCTAGAGAAGGAGTCTCCAGGGAGTAGATGTAGGTCTAGTTGGACCGAACCTCTATAAAATTTAGTGTTCTTTCGTTCCTTTACTTTTTACTACATTTTATTTTTCTGCACTTTTAATCTCTGTGGTTGAAAATTTCTTTCATAATAATTATATTCAAACAACTGTAATTTTTGGGATCATTGATTAAATTTTCTAAAAATAGTTTTTAAAAATTCTAAAAATATTTTAATTAACTAATTCACCCCCTTTTGGTTAGCCTTGTGACAGTTCTATTAGGTTTAATAACCAACATAAACTTTTAAGATGGTATAATGGGGCAAGAGTATACAAATCATAGAGGATCAAAACTAGGAGATCGTATGATAGGGTAGGAATATGCCCATTATAGAGGATTAAAATTTGGAGATCATATGATGGAGTAGAAATATACCCATAACAGAGGATCAAAACAAAGAGATCGTATGATGGGGTGGGAATATGCTCATCATAGAGGATCAAAATTGGGAGGTCTTATGATGGGGTAGGAATATGCTCATCATAGAGGATCAAAACTAGGAGAACTTATGATGGGCTAAGAATATGCCCATTACAGAGGATTAAAAATGGAAGATCGTATCAAGGGGTTGGAATATGCCCATCATAGAGGATTAAAATAAGGAGATCGTATGAGGGTACAGGAATATTCCCATCATAGAGCATCAAAATTATGAGATCATGTGATGGGGTAAGAATATACCCATCATAGAGGATCAACACTAGAAGATCTTATGATGGTGGTAGGAATATGTCTAGCACAAATGATCAAAACTAGGATATCATATGATGGGGTAGGGATATACCCATCACAGATGATCAAAATTGGGAGATCATATGATGGGGTAGGATTATGCCCATCAAATAGGAACAAAAATTGGAGATTATATGATGGGGTTAGATTATGGTCATCACAAAGGATCAAAACTAAGAGATCATATGATGGGGTAGGAATATGCCCCTAACAGAGGATCAAAATTTGGAGATCATGTGATGGGATAAGATATGGCCATTATAGAAGATCAAAATTGAGAGATCGTATGATGGGGTTGGAATATACCCATCAAAGAGGATCAAAATTAGGAGATCATATGGGGTAGGAATTTGCCTATTAGAGAGGATCAAAATTTGGAGGTCATATGATGAAGTAGGAATATGCCCATTAAAGAGGATCAAAATTAGGAGATCATATGTGTTGACCTCATTTTTGTTTGAGGTCCCTAAGACCAATCCAGATCCCAGATCAACTCAGACCCTAGGATTAATCCGATTTAAACTCAAAAATTTAAACTAAAATTCAAAGTTCAAAGGCCTTATCCTGAAATACTTTTCTAGTGATTTTAAACTTCAATAAAATGACCTCTGATTTAGGTTTTATTAATTACATATAAATAGGAGATGTGTCTAGAAGTAACCCTCAAAATTTGAGCTCATTTTGAGGCCTTTAACACCAAAACTGAATTAAAATCCAAAGGCTGTAAAACCATCAAATATTTATAGCCTAAGCCACTGGACCTGCTACCCAGTGGATTTTGACCATGGAGCCTTCTCCAAACCCTTTGATCACATCCAGAACCTTGATTATGACTTATTAAACATAAAACTATATTTTGGTGGATTCATTTTGACCCCTAGTTGACCAGCGATCAAAATGACCAAAATAATTTTTAGGGGTTTAAATAATCATTTCAAACCAAATGACCCTTTCTTTAGATGGAACCACTTCCATTCAAATCCAACTATTAAAATAAACCTGTTGGACCCAACCCCTACCCTAGGTCAACCTATTTGACCAAGTCTACCAGGGTTTACCAAATGCCCTTTAAGGGTCTAAATAGTCATTTTGACTAAATTGGATTCTCCAAACTCTCAGACCACCTCCAATAGACTCAGAATATCATTTCAAACTAGTTGAACCCAAATTTAGACCTTGGGTCAACTTGGTTAACCAAGTCAACTTAGGTTGACAAAAAAGTACATTAAGGGTTTAAGTGGGTTATTTTAACCCATTCGACCTATTCAACCTATTTAAATTAAATCAATATCTTCAACCCCGTAAATCTACTCCATTTAATACCTCAAATATTTCTAAACCCACCATGAGTCATATCACTATAGGTTGACCAGGTCAACTTGACAAAATTGGGTCAAACTTTCTTCCAAACACATATAAACATTCAAATCTTTTCAAATCTTAAATCTTCAATTTTTTAAATCAGATTTAAATTAAGTAAATCAGCTCACAAAACTTTCCCCTATGCCACATAAGCTTTTTGACTAGTTTGACTAGTAAAAGTATTTGAAAAGGGTTAAAGTTTATGCTTAGGTGGCTTTGCCACCATAGAAAGTCATAGTATCCTAAGAACTTCATATTTACATGTATTTGGTGGCTGGGAGGGCTAGTTGCCAGTTTCTTGAAGTCTCTCTCTCTCTCTCTCCAATCCAAGCTAAAAATTCTTTATGAAGAATGGAATAATCTCACTCTTCACTTAAAGCTTTGGCTCCACTCTCTATCATCCAAACCTATAAATCCCAGCATCCTCGAGCTCATGTCAAGGATAAGTTAGCTTCCCCATCTATAAATAAGCCTTCTTTAACCATTGGAAAGGTTGTTGTAAAGTTTGAGAGCCTAATTTAAGAAGAGAGAGAGAGAGAGAAAGATAGAGAAAAAAAATTTCAATAACAAATTTAAATGCAGCTATTAAAAGTTTATTAGGACTTCAGAAAAGTTGTAGAGAATTTAATTATCTTTCCAACAAGCCCAAGGACATCAAGATCCACTTACTGGATTCTATGTTATCTTCATTTTATGTTATACGATCAAATATTGATTTCTACTAAATCTCAATGCATGGAGCCTTGCAACTCCATGGGTTGAAAGATTAGGGTATCAAGATATTATGTTTCAAATTTCATGAAAATCCAATGGTTGGATTGAAAGTTATGGGAAATTGAAAATTTTAATTCATTTTGAACTATGTTTGATTCAGCTAACGAAAGCCGTCCGATTGCTCATTCAGCACGATCGGATGGCGATGATCGTGCCACATCATCCCTAAGAATAATGCATGGTTATTAAATAAAAATTGAATCAAAAAAATCAATTAAATGCCTAGAACTTCAAAAATTCATAGAAAATCCATTTTTCACCAAATTTGATGTTCCTGAGCTCATTGGAAAGGGCTTGAGCCTTACCATTGATTACCAGCCATTTTCTCATAATCTTAGGACCAAATTGAGCCAAAATTTTGGTGAATTATTTTAGAGCATGTTAGGCATTACCTGTATTTTTCTTAGGTCCACATGCTTAAAGGATTGATGTGATGTAAATTTTTAAGGTTATGGGTCCATTTTAGACCCAAAATTTTAAAAATTTATAGCTCCCTAAATTGATAGAATTAGGTTATCTAATAGCTGTGGTATGCTTACATATGTCCTAGGATTAGATGACCAAAATTTCAAACCTATTTGAACACTAGAGACACCTAGGAAAAATAATTAAGGAAAATGTGTAGTTAACCTAAAAAATTATAGAAAATTATACACACATCCAATAATTATGAAACTTCAGAACGTTGAATTTGGAGACATTTTATACCTTAGGTCCAAATTTCACTGGATTTGGAGGTCATTAGGTTAGAAAATTAAGTAAGTTAAAATTCAGCCTTTTTTAAGACCCAAAAATTACAAAAATATAATAAACCAAAATTAAATAAAAAAATTACAAATATTATATCAAACTGACCAGAACCTGACCCTATATTTAAGAAAAATAAAAGCCCCATCACTAGACTTGTAATTTAAGTTTTAGTGAAAATTAATAATTAATTATATAGAATAATTAAAAAATATTAAAAATGCCAAATACATTATAAACATATGAAAATACTCCCATGGGTCATCCCTGACCTTTGGGACTAATTCCATGCAGTTTAGAATATATTTGGATCAAAACAATCAAAATCTTCATAATTAAGTAGTTTAAAAATTCCATTAATTAACCAAACTTTGTAAAATTAAAATTAATTCAAATTAATTCCAAAAATTTAAAAAATATATAAAATTAACCAGAATTCAATCCTTAATAAAAAATTAAAATCACTTTTATTTGACGTGAATTTTGAGGATAATTTATTTTAAGTAAAAATTAATATTTAATTAATTTAATTATAGAAAAATAATTAAAAATTATATAAAATTCAAAAACACTTGGGAATCTCTCCTAAGGTCATTCCTGACCTTTGGAGTTTATTTTAAGGAGTTGGGAGTTAATTTGGAGCAAAATCATTAAACTGCACTTAATTAAATAAATTAAATAATTCAAATAAATACAAAAACTTTGAAAAATCATAACTATTTATAGAAAAGTCCAAATTGAGCAAACTCAAAAGTATAGTACTCTATATAAGATCTAATATTTATTTAAAATATCAGATCATCAAAAATCACTTAAGATCAAAAAGTCAACTTTTCGGTCAACTTTATTTTAAATTTTAATTAAAACTTTAAAAAAATCATAACTTTCCATAAAAAACTCCAAATCGAGCAAACTCAAAATCTAATTACTCATTAAAAGGTCTAATATTAAATAAAAATATCAAAACTTTAGAAATCTCTTTGAAAATTAAGGTCTATTTTTGACCCCTTAATTAATACATTAAAGTATTCCAATAAATTTAAAATTTTGATAATGAATTTTAAATTCCAAAAATGTTAAGTCAAAGATGAAGTTTTTAGGATGGACTACTCTTGGCTACAGGGTTATGTGTCCTAAGGAGGCTTTATCCCTCGAGCGTAGTAGCACAACGCCACGAACCAATTGATGAAAAATAAAAATTAATTTAATATTTAAAATTAACAACCAATTCAATTAATTAAAATAACATTAGTTCTTCAACTTCTAATTAATTAAATCTATTTAATCAATCAACCTCAAAAATTCAATTGTAAAATAAATCTTAACACATTAACATTTGAACTTTAATCAAATTTACCCTTTAACCTTCAACAACTCTAAACATTAGACAACTCTAACTAAATACCGAATATAAGAAATAACTAAACCACACAACCTACTATATACACTTAGAAGGTTTGCTAGAGCACCACTTCTAGATCTAGACTAAGCCGGTGTTGACTTTCCTACTGTGTGTCAAAAATTTTGTGCTTTAACCGCATGCTAGTTGTTAATTTAGATTGATTAATTATTTGTTTAATTTATACACTCTATGATTTGATTTATGGGCATTAGATTTACTCTTAGGATAGGGGTGATTTAAATACTGATATAATCTTATGCAGGTGGCTATGCTCATACAGGGTATTAAAATTAAAATGGGTAAAGTTAAATTTAAAATAATCAAATTTCTACAGGTGCTCTAGAATACTAAGTCTCCCTTTAAAATTTAAAAGAGCATAGCCAAGTGTGGCTGGTTTGAGTATTTTAAATTTTATTATATTAACTAGTTGGGAAGATTTAAATATAATTTCTTAGGATAACCCTCCAGGTTATTCAAGTCAAGATTTTCAATTTTCATTAAATGTAATTCAAATTTATTAAGTTGTAATTTAAAGTGATATTTGAGAAGGGATATATAAGTATCCAACTAAGATTCTAAAGAGGAGAGAATATCCCTTAGGGGAGAGTTCTTCTCCGTCTGGAAGACTAAGTTAGGATAATTTCATATATCCAAAGGGAAAATAAAATACCCCTTTCAAGGGAAAGTTTCTTTTCATTTGGATATCCAGACCTGAATGATCCAAGAAGTTCATAGAAGGATGAAGAACTAGAAATTGTGAAGAATCTCATTCTTAATTTTACTTTAGTCTTAGGAGTAGAATTTCGGCTATTGTTAGTGGTACCCAGCTGCTTTACTTTCTATAGATCCTGGATTATAATATTACGTTGCACTTGCCACATGGACTTTCAATTTGAATAGTAATTTAATTTATTTGATTAATGAATAATGTATTGATTGCAACATTGGATTGCATGTTTTTGGTTATTTTTTAGCAACTTTGCATGTCAATTTTGTTTTAGCCTAGAATGATCGGAGGCTTGTAAGGGTACGAATAAACTTTTTCTACCTTAATTAAATTAAAATATTTTAAGATAATATAGGAATTCTAACATTTTAAGAAGTAAGCCCGGGACTGTCAGGAGTTCTCAAATGCAAAATTGATGCACTTTCTTTCCGTTTGTTAGGCACCTCCCCGCCTGCGGGTTTTGGCAGACCACCTAGCATATGAGTGTATAGATCTGTCAAGGGAATGTTGTGTATTCTTTTAAGGAAAAATCTATTTTTAAGCCTTTTTAAAATTTCTTCATATTTTTTTAAGCATTCCTTGAGTCAACTAGCATGCACTATATTAGAAATAAATTAAAATGAGTAAAAAATTTAATTGTATTTACATTAAGCTTCATAATACCCAGCATATATTAATGGGTCAATTAGGACTACACTAGATGTCAACCCTATTCTCAAAAACTTATCTTAAGTAACATCTCTACCACTCTACATTAAATGACTTGACACATATTTTTGAAGCGTCTAGGTAGTTTAGCTTGCTCCCCAATCCAGGCCGGGATAAGTCTAGATCCTACATTACATTAGCTAGGTTCAGGTCACAAATTTTTAGTACCCCAATTTAGACTGAGGTTCTGAGACAAGCTCAAGCTACAAGACCTCAACCTCTAGGAATTGAATCCCAACCTTCTAAAAAAACTAGCAATTCAAATTACAAATGCTTTCGATCAAAATTAGAGCCCAACACTTAGGACATGTTGGGGTGTTTTTTGAACTAATTCAGAATCCTAAAGCACCTCCTACCTTTTGAAAGTTTGATAGGGATGTTAAGCTCTTATGGACTAGTCCCAAGGCTAATAAAGAGTGGGGTGAATTGGTTATTTTAAAAAGTTTGAGAGCAACAGTAAAAACCTTTTTGATGATTTGCAATGGAAACAAGTAAAATACACAATAAAAAAGATCAAACACTAAATTCACCCAAGCAGATAATCACAGAAAACTAAAGTACAGAAAGTAATCAGAAAGAACACACCAGATTTTTATAGTGGTTCGGTCAACTTGACCTACGTCCACTCCCCGGAGCCTCCCCTCCGGGTATTGCACTAAACTAAAAGTGACTCTCTTTCTGCTCCCACAGCAAGGCGGAGAAGCCTGTATAAAAACTCCTTTTCACCGACACGGTGAGGCAGAGAACCTAACCTCCTTTCGCTTCCTCCTAAAGCAGGCAGAGAACCTCAGTCTCCTTTCGCTTCCTCCTGAAGCAGGCAGAGAACCTCGGACTCCTTTCTCTTCCTCCTGAAGCGGGCAGAGAACCCGGATCTTCTTACGAACGATCCTTCCACAAACAACACCGACGAGAACAGAGACAACGAACGGAGAAGACGACTCTGATCCTTACTTGGAGCAACCTTTGTGAATCCCTCACAAACTCCCCCTCACAAGATCCTCTCTGTCTCTCCCAAAATCTCTCTCTCTCTAGGGTTTCTCTATAAATAAAAGTGGCAAAAGATTTTTCTTGTTGAAAGAAAAAGATCATTTATAGGAGGGCTCAAAATTTACCCTAAATCTTGACAAGTCGGCCTAGATCGTCCAGGACGATCGATATATCATCATGTATGATCAGTTGAAAATCAGCTATTTTAGCCTGGATGATCTGGCTCTTCTGGACGATCAGTGGAAAAAGTTATTCTGATTGTCTCGTACGATCCTGCGATCGTCCCGGACGATTAGAGCAAATTCAAGAATTTCATCCAGAAGACCGCTCGGGTCGTCCAGAGAAACTTATGCTGGACAACCTAAAATGACTTGATCGTCTAGGATGATAAGGGTATCATCCTGTACGATTAGTTCAAAAAGTGCCAAAATTGTCCTGAGCACCGCTCTGGACGTACAGCTGAAACACACTAGACGATCAGGATCGTCTCGGATGATATGATCGTATCAATCAAATATTAATTACTTTCCTTAATTACCAGACTAATTTAGGCATGATTGTACTGGTGTTGACCTCATTTTTTGTATGAGGTCAGTAGGACCCATCCTGGCCCCAGATCAATATAATTTAAGATCAATCTAGACTAGGATTTTCTTAGATTTCCATCCCTAGGATCTGTTCTAGACCCTTGGATCTCTTCAAATTAATCTTAACCCTAGGACCAATTTAATCCTAGATCAATCCAGATTCAAATCAACCCTGATCTCAGATCAGTCAAATTTCCAGACTATTCTAGATCCTAGGATCTTTCCTAGATTTTAGATCTTAGGATCAATCTTAACCCTAGGATCTTCCTAGAATCCAGACTTTAGGATCTATTCTAGATCCTAAGAACCTCCTAGATCCCAGACCTTAAGGTTTCCTAGACTCTAGGAACTTCCTAGACTTCAGTCCCTAGGATCTACTCTAGACCCTAGGATTTCCTAGACTCTAGGATCTTCCTAGACTTCAGTCCCTAGGATCTACTCTAGACCCTAGGATTTCAATAGATCCATCTAGGTCCTAGGATCCTCCAAGACCTTAGATCTATCCAGAACCCAAATCTATTCAAACTCTATACCAACCTAGACTTTAATCCATATCCTCAATTCAAACCTTGAGCAAAATCGAGAATTCAATCCAGTTCAAAATCCAAACTCTAGTTCAAACCTTGATTCTACCTTTGATCAAGATTTAATCCTATCCTATCACTTATGATCTTTAAGTGATCATAAATGATTTGGGTAATTCAAATCCAATCATTCAAATTCAAATTCAAATTTAAATCCAGATTTCCAGGCCCAAACCCAAGGCTAAAGGTCTAAGTCCTAAAAGCCTTTTCCAATAAAACTTTGAATATTTTAAAACCTAGTCAAATGACCTCTGATTCAAGGTCTGTCACTTCTACATTGATATGACATGTCTCTAGAGACAACACTCCAAATTTGAGCTCATTCTGAGGTCTCTAACCCCAGAAACTGAATTGAAATCCAAAGGCTGTAAAACCTTCATATATTTACACTCTATGCCACTAGACCTGCCACCCAGTGGATTTTGATCCTAGAGCTTTCTACAAAGCTCCAAATCACCTCCAGACCCTTGATTATGACCCATTGAGCATTAAACTACATTTTCTTGGACTCAATTTGACCCCTAGTTGACCAGGGGTCAAAATGACCAAAATACCCTTATGGGGTGTGAATAGTCACTTTGGTCAAATGAGCTCCAAAACAAATACAACCACCTCCAGCAAGTTTCAAATATCAAACCAAACCTATTGGACCCACTTCCAGCCCCTGGGTCAACCTGGTTGACCAAGTCAACCTAGTTTGACCAAACCAGCCTTTATGGGTCAAAATAGGTCATTTTGACTAAATGACCTCCCCAGACCTTGGGACCACCTGCAATTGTCTCCAAATATCATTTCAAATCTGTTAAACTCATTCCCAGACCCTAGACCCACCTGGTTGACCAAGTCAACCAGGGTTAACCTAAAGGCCCATTAAGGGCCTAAATAGGTCATTTTGACCAAATGACTTCTCCAGACCTTGAGACCACAACCAGTAGACTCAGAATATCATTCTGAACTGGTTGGACCCAGTCCCTGACCCTGGGTCAACCTAGTTGACCAAGTCAACACAATTGACCCATTAAGCCCATTAAGGGCCCAAATAGGTGATTTGACCCAAATGACCTATTCAAACCCTCAAACCACTTCTACCAGACTTCAAATATTATTTGAAATTGATCCAACCCAGACCCTGGCCCTGGGTCAATCTGCTTGACCAAGTCAACCTAGGTTGACCAGATTAATCCTTAAGCCCTTTCAACTTAAATCAAACTTCAAGCATACTCAAGACTCAATCAAACTCCCCTGACCATACCCTTCAATGTTTTAGACTTGATTGGACTTTTGACCCAATCATTAGTTGACTTGGTCAACTAATTCCAAGTCTAGTCAAACTTGCCCCATTTGAGTCAAAATCACCTCAATCCTTCAATTCAGGCTCTCTAAATCCTCAAACCCTCAAATCCATATCAAATTGAGATTCAAATACATTTAAATATATAGGAAGTCAAATCATCTTGATTTGACTTGGTCAAATTTTATTTTTTTTATGATAAAACCCTTAATCATATGCAAGCTTTAATTAATGTAAATCAGTGCTTGAGATTATTTGACTGCCACCTTGGCAGTCAATTTGACTGTTGACTAGTTAAACTAGTCAATTATTCATTAAATCCTCTTGAAATGGGCATTTTCTCTAAGTTCAAGTTAACCCACTCCATTTCAAATCCTTACAGCAGCTTAAAACCCTCTCTATGTCACCTTATTAGCCTAGGTGGCATTTCGACTGGTCAAATGGTCCACATGGGCTTTAAGATGGTCAAAGAGGGTCAAAACCAGTCTTAGGCTAATCCCATCCATTCTTAAACCATTCCATTAGTCTCAATTGATTTCTGGAATGTTCTTAAGACATTTCCTAGCCTTTGATTTAGGATCAAACAGCTCCTATCAATCCCATGTGCAAAAAAGGACATAAGAGGCCTTTCCACCTCACTAGTCCTTTTGTCCTTGAATATCCCTGCTCCCTAACGGCCCCTAGCCACATGTCAACCATCCTGGAGCTTTCAAATTCTATCCCAGCCATCCCTTGAGTCCAAGGACATCTCAATAAGGGAAAAACACCTTAATGAAGCCTCATTCAAATCTTGACAATCTCTCTCCACACAAACTCTTCCAGACCTGATACTCATTTCGTTTGAGCTCTTCATTTGTTCATCTATCTCTCCCAAATCAAACTCTGGTGAAAGGAAGCCACCGGCGTCGAGCTTCTGGCTACCATTTCCTTAGCTCCGTCCAAGCCTGATATCGCTCGGTCCAAATGTTATCAAGCTAAGGTGTCTTCAGCAATATTGAGCATGGACAAACAACAATTTTAGAGAGTCCAAAAGCAGTTTAATCCATCCATTATCGAGGTCGAAATCCTAAACCCTAGTTTAGATTACACTAGTTTAAATAGCTTTTTATTAAGCTTATTTTAATCTAAATAAAACATTCCCCAATGTTTCTATTCATTAGGGTAGTCTATGTTTAAAATTTTATTAAATTTTGTTAATCGGGCTAAGAGAATGAGCGAGTTTTTCATCCTAGGGCTTGGTTTATGCAGTTCTGTAACTGCATTAAGCCGGGACCATTGATCTTATGATCAACGGTCATGATTTAGCCCTCCCGCGGTTAGTCCGAACTGCTGATCTGATCCCGCGTTCAATATTTCGATCCAACTCCATCTCCACCGTTGATTCAATTCCACGCGCGATCCGACGGCGTTCGCTTTCTGTTGACTCGATTAAGAGAATAGCGCGTGGACCCCACGCATTAAATGACCATGATTGCCGGCAGCGCAATCATGGGCATTTAATGCCGCCGCCGGCAATCATTGGCTGCCTTTTGCGGTAGCCAATGGAACACTACCACGTGGGGCCCTTTTTTATTTTATTTTATTTTTATTTGTTTAATTACTTTTTAAGTATATTCTTAATTCAATATTACATAATTAATAAAGAAAATTAATTAGTAAATATTAATTAACAGAAAATTAGTTATTTTAATTTAAAATTATTATCAATTAAAACCATTAAATATTCTTTAGGATTAGCTTAAATATTAATTATTAATCATTTTTAAACTAGTATTTAATTAGAAATAATTGAAATTTTAATTGAAATTTAAAATTAAATTTTTATTTTAAAAATATAGTTTAGTATTTTTGATGAATACTTAACTTACATTCATCTTAAAATTTCATTTAATTTAAAATTCAATTTAGATTAATATATATTATATATATTAAATAATTCAAAAAATGTTAAACATCTAAACATTTGGGCAATGTCTAATTATTATAAATCCAAAAATTAATTAAAAATTCTTTCAAATAAATTAATAATTTAAAATTTCAGAAACCATTAATATTTAATTAAATTTATTTTAAAGAATTATTTTAAGTCTTAATTAATTTTGAATTATTTTAAATGAGTTTAATTTTTTTTTAAACTTTAAGAATTCAAATAAAAATCAAATTTAAAACAAAAACTTAAAAATAATATCTCAAAATTTCCAAAATTTTAAATATTTTAGTTTTAAGATTTAAAACTTTAATTATTTTAATCAATTTGAATTATTTTAATATTTTCCAATATTTAATCAATATTATTTTAAATATTGTATTAAATATTTTCAAATTTTAAAAATTAATTTTCAAAATAGTTGGAGGATCTCTCAAAAGTATTTTTGAATTATTTCAATGATATTTTGAATTAATTTATTTTGAAATTATATATATATATATATATATATATAGGATTATATGTATACATACACTTTAAAACCTATTTTGAAATTATATCTATTTAAATCCTTAAATTTTGAGAGATTCCTTGAAATTTTAAACATGGCTTGAGCATGTGAACAGAATTAATGGGGAACGATCCTTAATCAATGAACAATTAGTTTTGCTAATTGTTCATTAATTAAGCCTTTTTGGTTAATTAAGTTCTCTTTAAGCATTGCATGTATAGGGAACACACACACCACCTAGTTTTAAGGCTCTCCTAAATTTAGAGATTGATTGTGTTTGTGTGCATGTATATGTATGTCCAAGGGTTAGATGAACCTTGATTAAAACCCATTAACCTAGGGGCATCATTAAGGATAATAATTAAGGACTTTAGTTAGAAAGTTTAGAATAATTCTAATAATTAGGATACACTTCAAATTGACTTGAAACTTTGAACACTTGAACTTAGTGACACCCTCAGCCCTAGGGAAATATCTCACTGAATTTTGAAATCATTAAATCCTTTAATTAACTTAATCAAATTTGAACCTTAATTAGGCCTTTTAAACTTCCAAAAATTCTAATAAATCAATTTTAAACTCAAAAATTACATATAATACCTCAAACTGACCAAAATTGAACTCTTAATCAACGAAAAATAAAAGCCCTTTGACTGGAATTCAAAATTAGGTTTAATTTAAGTTTAATTGAAATTTAATATTTAATTAATTTAATTAATTAAAAATAATTAAAAATTTCAAAAATTTCTCAAACACTTGAAGATCACTCCTTAGGTCATTTCTGAACTTTGGAGTTGATTTCAAGAAGTTTGGAGGTCATTTGGATTCAAATCATAAAAAGGGTCTTAATTAAACCAATTTCAAAAATTCAATAAATACTCAAAACTTAAAAAATTCATAACTAATTCAAATGAACTCCAAATTGAGAAAACTCAAAGGCATACGACTCATAATAAGGTATAATATTTATTAAAAATGTTAATTTTTCAGAAATCAATCAATTTTGAAAAAGTCAACTTTTAGTCAAACCTAGTTCAAATTTAAGTCAAAACTTCAAACCTTCATAATAAAATATAAAAAAATCCAATTTCAGCGTACTTACTGTCTAACTGATCATATTAAGGTCTAGTATTTTAATAAAATATTAAATTTCCAGAAAACACTTTAAATCAAAAAGTCAACTTTTGCCCCTTGAATTAAATGAATAAAATAATCCAAAAAACACTAAAATTCAATAAATCATTCAAAATTCCAGAAAACACTAATTCAAACTTAAAACCAGCAATCAATCAATTCTAATTAAAATTTAATTAACCTTCAACATTAATAAAACTTAAAGCTCTTAATTATATCCAGTACCACTAGGTAACCTAGGCCTACGAGGCTATTAAATTAGCCCTAAGGAAGGTGAAATAAACTTCACGGCCTCGGTGTGCAACAAAGGTGGCATCCAACAAATAATTGAATCAAATTTAAAATCAAATTCAAATCATTAAGAGTTAAATTTTAATTAAAACTCTCTTGAAACCTTTAAACCAACAAGAACATCAAACAACTTCAATCAAATGCCTATTTAGGACATATCAAAACCACACAGCCTACCTCACACACTTTAGATGGTTTGTTAGGGCAACCAACTCTAGTTTTAGGCTAGGCCGGTATTTACTTTTCTGTTGTGTGCCAGGTTTTCGAGCTTTCACTGCATGCTGTTTGCTAGAAATAGAATTGATGTGTTTGTTTATTTAAATTTCAGCATTCTGTGATGTAAATGATTGTGTGTTAGATCTACCCTTAGGATAGGGATGATTTATACTAATCTAATCTTATGCAGGTGGCCATGCTCATACAGGGCATTTAAAATTAAAGGGGACAAAATCATAATTATTAAATTGCACAGGTGCTAAGCATGCTAAGACCCCCTTTAAAATTAAAAGAGCATGGCCAAGTGTGACTGGTTTGAGTAATTTAAATTTCAGTATATTAACTGCTTGGGATGTCATTTTTAAATTGCTGATTATTAGGATAACCTTGCAGGATCGAGTCTAGATTTTTCAATTTTGATTAATATAATTTGATATGAATTTGAGTTGTAAATTATTTAAAGTACTTTGAGATTGAGATGTTTAAACATCCAATTTGGAATCTAAAGAGGAAAGAACATCCCTTAGGGGAGAGTTCCTATCCATTTGGAGATCCAAATTAGGATGAAGTTCAAATATCTAAAGAGAAAAGATAACACCCCTATTCAGGGGGAGTATCTTTTCATTTGAATATCCAGACCTCACGATCCAAGGAGTTCCAAGAAGACGAAGAAATAAAGAACGAGAAGAATCTCAAATCTCAAAGTCACTTAAGTCTTAGGAATAGAATCCGGGTTGTAGTTAGTGGTACCCGGTCACTTTACTTTTCTGCAGACCCTGGGTTGTATAATTAAGTGGCACTTGCCACATGGACTTTCAGTTTGAGCATTTATTTAATTAATTTAATTATTTAATTAATTTGATTGATATGTTGATTGTGATTAAGGACCCGCATGCTTTTAGTAGTTTATTTGACGATCTTGCATGTCGTATTTGATTTAGCCTGGAACCCGATCGGAGGCTCGTGAGGGTACGGTCATAAACCTTTTCTACTTAAACAAAATTAAAAAATTTAAGCTCAGATAGTAACTCTAACGCTTCTAAGAAGTAAGCCTGGACTCACTAGGGGTTTTTCATGCATTCATATTGAAACTTCTCATCCGTGTTAGGCACCTCCCCGCCTGCGGGTTCTGGCAGACCACCTGACCTATTAGGCTGCAGTTCTGTCCAAGGGGATGTTATGCAATCTCTAGGATAAAACCTATTTTTAAGCCTGATTTTTTAAACTGCTTCATTCTGATTTCAAGCATTTAATCGAGTCAACTAGCATGCATTACATTAGTAATAAATTAAATTTGAGTATAAACCTTAATTGCATTTCTAGCTTAAGCATTTAACCCAACATGTGTTAAAGGGCTAAATAGGAATCTGCTCTAGATGTCGACCCCAACTCCTCAAACTCAATCTTAAATAACATCCTTAACTACTCTTTCATAAAGACTTTGACTCATGGTTTTGAAGCGTTTAGGTGGTTTAGCTGGCTCCCCAATCCAGGCCGGGGTAAGTTCGGATTGCATTACATTAGCTAGGTTCTGGGTCACTGATTTTCAGTACCTATTTTAGACTTAGGTTCTGAGGCAGATCTCCAATCCTAAGACCTCAACTTTCGGGAATCTAATTCCCACTTTCTAATAAAATTGACCACTTAAATATTAAGTATCTTTCAATCTAATTCAAGCCCAACATTTAGGATAGGTTGGGGTGTTTCTGAAGCAATTCAGAATCTTAAAGCACCTCCTACTATTCTTCATTTGACTCCAGAAATAACTGCTCAAATTTGATCCAATCCCTATTGAATTTCCACTTCCTTAACCTCCCTTGATATCAAACTTTGAATTCTTAAATAAAATTCGTATCGCTATTTTAATCGAGATTATTCATAGGAAATTTTCTAGTTTCCTATGATGTAATTAACTATAAGGGCTTGCGCTCGTAGGAGATTTAGAAACCCAAACCAGATTTTCAAAATCAAGTTTTCAAAATTTTAATTAATTATCTTTGGGAAATTCAAAAGTCAACGATCATTATCGTCATTTTCAAATGATCGATAACAGACGATATCCTCTTTCTTTGGAAAGATATATCGTACTATTATTGTAACTTTGATTATGAAATTAATGATCTCTTTACTAGATTATTATAGTTAAACATTGGATTAAACACTATTTTGATTCTTTGAGATCATATGTTGTTTCTTCTTGAGTTTGACTACGATAATCAGGGTAAATCAAGATTTATAATCTGAACCTGTTAGAGAATGATATGTTCACTTTTCGAGGTGATATATCATTAATAATAAGTATTCGATTATAAAATTAAAATTCCAGAAATACAACTTTCCCAAAGAAAATTAAACACTTTTTCAAAACTATATTTTTCAATCAAACAACTGGATCGTCCAGGACGATACACGTATTGTCCGGGACAAACAGACCAAATATCTTAAAATAAAAACTTGCCTAACTAGGAGATCGTATGATAGGGGGCAATATGCTTAATTAGAAGCACTTAACTTGGTCACCCTAATTAGGATTTCTATTTTTACTCGATCGTCTAGGACGATGTGAATATCGTCCAGGATGATCTAAACAAAAAATGAATAGAAACTCTAACTCACTCAAGCTCTCCCCCTAAGTGTGTGTGTGCAAGGTTACTTAGCTAGGGAATCAGTTACATTACAATTGACTCAAGAAAAAGAAAACAGTACATTTAGACACACTTGGACCCGATCTTGAGTTGTCTTGAGTTGCTCTTGATCTTTTGTACCTGAAATGGGTTAGCCATGCAAAACATAATAGAAACATGTTTGTCATCATCAAAACCAGATTTGCAACACCTTTCTTCTTTTTGACCTCCAAAAATAAGTGCGCACTTTGATCCAATCCCTATTGATTTTCCAATGCTCACCTCCATTTATATCAAACTTTCAAATTTCAAAAAAAAATTTTACTGTAATTTTAATCGAGTGTATTTATAGGAAATTCTAGTTTCTTATGATTTAATTAATTATGATAGCTTGCGCTCGTAGGAGATTTAGAAAGTAGATAAATAAAATTTTCAAAATTAATTTTTCAAAACCTTAATAAATTATTCTTGGGAAATTTTAAGTTAAAATCAACGATCATTATCATCATTTTCAAACAATCAATAATAATTAATATTTTCTTCCCTTAGGAAGATATATCAATTATTGTTATAACTTTGATGATGAAATTAATGATAATTTATTCAAATTATCGTTATTAAATACCAGAGTGAATAATCTTTTTGACCCTCCTGGGTCATATGCAGTTCTTCCTAGAATTTAACTACGATAATCAGGATGAAAGTTTATTCTTATAAATTGAACCCATTAAGGAATAGTATGCTCATCTCCTGGGATGATATATCATTTATAATGATGCGTTCAATTTTGAAATTAAAATTCAAAAATTTAAATCGCACAAAGATAATTAACCTTTTCAAAATAACACTTTTAAATCAAATAGTATGATGGGGTAGGAAAATACCCATCATAGATGATCAAAACTGGGAGATCGTATGATGGGGTAGGAATATATCCATCAAAGAGGATCGAAACTAGGAGATCGTATGATAGGGGGCAATATGCCCATCATAGAGGATCGAGACTGGGAGATCTTATGATGCGGTAGAAAGATGCCCATCACAGAGGATCGAAACTGGGAGATTATATGATAGGGTTGGAACATGCCTATCATAGAGGATCAAACTGGGAGATCATATAATGGGGTAGAAATATGCCCATCACAATGGACCCAAACTGATAGATCATATGATGGGGTAGAAATATGCCCATCATAGAGCATCAAAACTAGGAGATCATATGATGATGTTGGATTATACCCCTCACAGAGGATCGAAACTGGGATATCATTTGATTGGGTAGGAATAGGCCTATCACAGATGGTCAAACTGGGAGATCATATGATGGGGTGGAATAAACCCATCATAGAGGATCAAAATTGGGAGATCGTATGATGGGGTGGGAATATACCCATAAGAGAGGATCAAAACTTGGAGATCGTGTGATGGGGTAGAAATATACCCATCACACAGGAATAAAACTGGAAAATCGTTTGACGGGGTAGGAATATTTCGATCATAGAGGATCAAAATTGAGAGATCATATAATGGGGTAGGAATATGCCCATCATAGAATAATAAAATTGGGAACTCATTTGATTTTGTAAGAATATGCTCATCATAGATTATCAAAACTTTGAGATCGTATGATGGGGTAGGAATATGCCCATCACATTGGATCGAAACTACAAGATCATATGATGGGGTTGGATATTCCCATCAAAGAGGATCAAAACTGGGAGATCAAATAATGGGGTAGAAATATGTTCATCATAGAGGATCGAGACTGGGAGGTCATATGATCGAGTGGGAATATCCCATCTCAAAGGATCAAAACTGGGAGATCATATGGTGGGTAGGAATATTCCAATTACAAAGGATCAAAACAGGGAGAAGGTATGATAGGGTAGGAATAAGCCCATCAAAGAGCATAAAAATTGGTAGATCTATAATGGGGTGGGAATATACCGATCACAGAGGACTGAAATAAGGAGATCGTATGATGGGGTACGAATATGCCCATCATAGAGGATCAAAACTGGGATATCATATGATGTGGTAGGAATATGCCTAGTACAAAGGATCCAAATTAGTAGATTATATAATGGGATACGAATATACCCATCACAGAGGATCAAAATTGGGAGATCATACGAAGGGATAGGAATATGCCCATCATAGAGGATCAAAACTAGGAGATCATATGATTGGGTGGGAATATGCCCATCCCATAGGATCAAAATTGGGATATCATATGATGGGGTGGGAATGTGCCCTTCGTAGAGGATTAAAATTGGGAGATCATATGGTGGGGTAGAAATATTCCTATCATAGAGGATTAAAATTGGGAGATCATATGATGGGGTAGGAATATGCCCATCATAGAGCATCAAAACTAGAAGATCTATGATGGGGTAAGAATATACTGATTATAGAGGATTGAAATGAGGAGATCATATGATGGGGTAGGAGTATGCCCATCACAGAGGATAAAAATTGGGAGATTATATGATAGGGTTGGAATATGCCCATCATAGAGGATCTAGACTTTGAGATCTTGTGATGGGTTATAAATATAGCTATCATAGATGATCGAAACAAGGAGATCATATAATGGAGTAGGAAAATGGCCCTCACAGAGGATAAAAATTGGGAGATTATGTAAGGGGTTGAAATATGCCCATCATAAAGGATCAAGACTAAAAGATCATGTGATGGGGTAAGAATATGCCCATCACAGAGGATCAAAACTGGGAGGTAGCATGATGGGGTAAGAATATACCCATCGTAGGGGATAAAAAATGGGAGATTGCATGATGGGGTGGGAAGATGCCCATCAGTGAGGAAGAAAACTGGAAGATCGTATAATGGGGTGGGAATTTGACCATAATAGAGGATCAAACTAAGAGATCATTCGATGGGGTAGGAAAATGCCCATCACAGAGGATCAAAACTAGAGATCATATGATAGGGTAGGAATATGCCCATCATAGAGGATTAAAACTGGGAGATCGTATGATGGGGTAGCAATATGCCCACCACACAGGAACAGAACTAGGAGATCGTATGATGAGGTAGAAATATGCCCACCATAGAGGATCAAAATAGGGAGATTATACGATAGGGAAGGAATATACCCATCACAAAGGATCAAAATTAGGAGATCGTATGATGGGGTGGCAATATTCCCACCATAAAGGATCAAGACTGGAAGATCTTATCATGGGGTAGGAATTTGCTCATCACAGAGGATCGAAATTGGGAGATCATATAATAGGGTAGGAACATGCCCATCAAAGAGGATCAAAATTGGGAGATCGTATGATGGTGTAGGAATATACCCCTCAAAGAGAATAAAAATTGAGAGATCATATAATGGGGTAGGAATATGCCCATCACAAAGGATCGAAACTAGGAGATCATATGATGTGATTGAAGTATGCCCATCATAGAGGATTGAGACTGGGAGGATTATAATTGGGATATCGTAGATGGGGTAGGATTATACCCATCACAAAGGATCCAAACTGCTAATTCATATGATGGGGTAATAATATGCCCATCATACAGCATCACAATTGGGAGACATATGATAATGTAGGAATATGCCCCTCAGAGAGGATTGAAATTATGATTGTTTGATGGGATAGGAATATGCCTATCACAGAGGATCAAAACTGGGAAATCATTTGATGGGGTAGGAATAGGCTTATCAGTAATGATAAAAATTAGGAGATTGTATGATGGGATAAAAATATATCCATCACAGAGGATGAAAATCGGGAGATCATATGATGTGGTGGGAATATGTTTATCACAGACGATCAAAATTGGGAGATCATATGATGGGCAAGGAATATACCTAACACAGAGGATCAAAACTAGGAGATCGTATGATGCGGTGGGAGTATGCCCATCACAGAGGGTTAAGACTTGGAGACCATATGTTGGGTAGGATTATACTCATCGTAGAGGATCAAAATTGGGTGATTGTGTGATGGGGTAGGACTATGCCCATCACAAAGGAATAAAACTGAGAGATCATATGATGGGATAGGAATATGTCCATCATAGAGGATCAAAACTAGGAGTTCATATGATTGGGTAGGAATAAGGCCATCATAGAGGATCAAAAGAAGGAGATCGTATGATGGGGTAGAAATATGCCCATCTCAGAGGATCAAAATTGGGAGATTATTTGATGGGGGAGGAATTTACCCATCCGAAAGGGTTAAAATTGAGAGATCATGTGATGGGGTAAAAATATGCCCAACATAGAGGATCAAGGCTAGAAGATCATATGATAAGATACGAATATGCCCATTATAGAGGATCAAAATTAGGAGATCGTATGATGGGGTAGGAATATACCCATTACACAGGATCGAAATAGGGAGATCGTGTGGTGGGGTAGGAATATGGCCATGATAGAGGAACATGACTGGGAGATCGTGAGATTGGGTAGGCATAAGCCAGTTATAGATGATCGAAATTAGGAGATCATATAATGGGGTAGGAATATGCCATCATAGAAGATCAAAACTAGGAGATCATATGGTGGTGTAGGAAAAAGACCATCATAGAGGATCAAAATTGGGAGATCATGTGAGGGGTTAAAATATCCCCATTATAGTGGATCAAGACTGCAAGATCATATGATGGGGTTTAAATATGCCCATCATAGAGGATCAACACTGGGAGATCATATGATGGGGTAACAATATACAAATCATAGAGGATCGAAATTGGGAGAATGCATGATGGGCTAGGAATATGCCCATCATAGAGGAACAAAATTGGGAGATCTTATGATGGCGTAAGAATATGCCCATCATAGATGATCTAAACTAGGAGATCATTAGATGGGGTAGGAATATGCCCATCATAGATGATCTAAACAAGGAAATCATTAGATGGGGTAGAAATATGCCCATCAAAGAGGATTAAAACTGGGAGATTGTGTGATGGGGTATGTATATGCCACCAAAGAGGATCAAAACTGGGAGATCACATGATGGGGTAGAAATATGTCCATCATTGAGGATCAAAATAGGAAGATTGTATGATAGGGTAGGAATATACCCATAATAAAGGATCAAAACTAGGAGATCATATGATGGGGTAGAAATATTCCCATCATAGAGGATCGAAATTGGGAGATTATATAATGGGGTAGGAACATGCTCATCAAAGAGGATCAAAACTGGGAGATCGTATGATGGGGTAGGAATATACAAATCATAGACGATTGAAACTGGGAGATCATATGATAGGGTAGGAATATGCTCATAACAGAGGATCAAAATTGGGATATCGTATGATGGGTTAAAATATGCCCATCATAGAGGATTGAGACTTGCAGATCTTATGATTAGGCAGGAATATGCCCATCATTCAGGATCCAAACTGGGAGATCGTATGATGGGGTAGGAACATGCCTATCATAAAGCATCAAAACTAGGAGATCGTATGATGGGGTAGGAATATGCCCATTACAAAGGATCCAATTTTATAGATCATATGATGGAGTAGAAATATGCCCATCATAAAGCATAAAATTGGGAGATCATATGATGATCTAGGAATATGCCCCTCAAAGAGGATCAAAACTGGGAGATCGTATGATGGGCCAGGAATAGGCCTAGCACATAGGATCAAAATTGGGAGATCATATGATGGGGTAGGATTAGGCCAATCATAGAGGATCAAAATTATTAGATCATACGATGGGATAGGAATATACCAATCACAGAGGATTAAAATTGAAAGATCATATGATGGGGTGGGAACAAGCCCATCACAGAGGATCAAAACGTGGAGATCAAGTGATGGGGTAGGAATATCCCCATCATAGAGGATAAAGACAGGAAGATGATATGAAAGGGTAGGAATACGCCCTGCAAAGAGGATCAAAACTGGTAATTCTTATGATGGGGGTAGGAATATACCAATCACAGAGGATTAATATTGGGAGATCATATGATGGGGTAGGAATAAGCCCATCATAGATAAATAAAACTCGGAGATCGCATGATCGGGTAAGAATAAGCCATTCACAGGGGATCAAAACTGGGAGATCATGTGATAGGGTAGGAATATGCCCGTCAAATTAGACCGAAATTAGGAGAACAGATGATGGGGTAGGAATATGCCCATTACAAAGGATCAAAATTGGGGGATCATATGATAGGGTAGGAATATGCCAATACAAAAGGATCAAAACTGGGAGATCGTATGATGTGTTGGGAATTTTCCTACTACAAATGATCTAAGCTGGTAGATAGAATAATATGCCCATCACAGAGGATCAAAAAAGGGGGATCGTATGATGGTGTAGGAATATTCCCATCACAAAGGATTGAAACTGGGAGATCATATGATTGGATGGGAATATGCCCATCATAGAGGATCAAAACTGGGAGATTATATAGTGGGGTAGGAATATTCCTAGCACAGAGGATCAAAATAGGGACCTTATATGATGGGGTAGGAATATACCCATCACAGAGCATCAAAACTGGCAGATCTAAGGTGGGGTAGGAATATACCCGTGATAGGGGATTCAAACTAGGAGATCATATGATGCGGTAGGAATATGCCCATCATAGAGGATCGAAACTAGGAGATATTATGATGGGGTAGGAATATGCCTGTAATAGAGGTTTAAAACTTGGATATCGTATGATGGTGTAGGAATATGCCTATCACAGAGGATTAAAACTGGAAGATCATATGATGGGGTAAGAATATTCCCATCATAGAGAATCTAAACTGAGAGATCTTATGATGGGAAGAAAAACGCCCATCACATAGTATCCAAGCTAGTAGATCGTATGATGGGGTAGGAAAAAGCCCATCATAGAGGATAAAAATTGGGAGATCATATGACGGGGTAAGAAAATGCCAATTATAGAGGATCGAAGCTAGGAGATCACATGATGTGGTAGGAATATGCCCATTATAGAGGATCAAAACTAGGAATTCTTATGATGGAGTAGGAATATACCCATCATAGAGGATCAAAATTGGTAGATCGTATGATGGGGTAGGAATATGCCCATCACAGAGGAATAAAACATGGAGATTGCATGATGGGGGTAAGAATTTGACCATCACAGAGGATCAAAACTAGGAGATTGTATGATAAGGTAGGATTATGCCCATCACATTTGACCGAGATTAAGAGATGATATGATGGGGTAGGAATATGCCCATCACAGAGGATCAAAAAAGGGAGATCATATAATATGGTAGGAAAATGCCAATCAAAGAGGATCAAAATTGGGGGAACATATGATATGGTTGAAATATGCCCATTTCAAAGGATCCAAACTGGTAGATGATATTATGGGATAAGAATATGCCCCTAATAAAGGATCAAAATTGGGAGATCGTATGATGAGGTTGGACTATGCCCATCACAAAGGAAAAAAATTGCGTGATCATATGATAGGGTGAGAAAATGCCCATCACATAGGATCAAAACTATGAGATCGTATAGTGGGGTAGGAATATTCCTATCACACAGGATCAAAAAAAGGAAGATTATACGATGGGATAGGAATATACACATCATAAAGCATCAAAATTGGCAGATCAAAGATGGGGCAGGAATATATCCATGATAGAGGATTGAAGCTAGGAGATCGTATTATGGGGTAGGATATGCCCAAAAAAAAGGATTAAAACTGGGAGATCATATGTTGGGATGGGAATATGCCATCATAAAGTGTCAAGACTTGGAGATCTTATGATAGGGTAGGAATATACCCATCACAGAGGATCAAAACTGGGAGATCTTGTGATGGGGTAGGAATATGCCAATAATAGAGGATCAAAATTGGGAGATCTAAGATGGTGTAAGAATATGCCTAGTATTGAGGTTTTAAACTATAAGATCATATGATGGTGTAGGAATATGCCCATCACAGAGAACCAAAATTGGGACATCTTATGATTGGGTAGAAAAGATGCCTATCACATAGGATTCAAACTAAGAGAGAGTATAATGGGGTAGAAATGTGCCCATCATATAGGATCAAAATTGGGAGACCATATCATGGGGTAAGAATATACCCATCATAGAGGATTGAAATAAGGAGATCGTATGATGGTGTAGGAATATGCCTATCACAGAGAATTAAAATTGGAAGATCGTGTGATGGGGTAAGAATATGCCCCTCACAAAGGATGAAAAATAAGAGATCTTATAATAGGGTATTGCCCATTACATACGATCGATACAAGGTGATCAGATGATGGGGTAGGAGTATGCCCCTTATAGAGGATCGAAACTGGGAGATCGTATAATGGGGTAGGAATATGCCCATTATAGGGCATCAAAAATGGGAGATTGTGTGATGGGGTAGGAATATGCCCATCAAGGAGGATCAAAGCTAGGTGATTGTATGATGGGGTGGAAATATGCCCATCATAAAGGATCCAAACTGGTAGATTATATGATGGGGAATGAATATGCCCATCACAGAGGATCAAAACTGGCAGATGATATACTGGGGTAGGAATATGCTGATCGCAGAGGATCAAAATTGGGAGATCGTATGATGGGGTAGGAATATGCCCATCAAGGAGGATCAAAACTTAGAGATCGTATGATGGGTAGGAATATACCCATCATAGATGATCGAAACTGGGAGATTGTATGATGGGGTAGAAACATGTCCATCACACAGGATCAAAATTATGAGATTGTATGATGGAGTGGTAATATGCCCATCATAGAGGATCGAGACTAGGGGATCTTATGATGGGGTAGGAATATGCCCATCATAGAGGATCAAAATTGGGAGATCGTGTGTTGGTGTAGGATCATTCCTATCATGGAGGATCAAAATTAAGAGATCATATGATGGGGTAGGAATATGTCCATCACAAAGGATCCAAACTTGTAGATCATATAATGGCGTAGGAATATGCCCATCATAGAGTATTAAAACTGGAAGATCATATGATGATGTAGGAATATGCCCCTCACAGAGGATCGAAATAGGGAGGTCGTATGATGGGGTAGGAGTTGGCCAATCACAGAGGATCAAAATTTTGAGACCGTATGATAGGCTAGGAATAAGCTTGTTACCAAGGATCAAAATTGGTAGATTATATGATGGGGTAGAAATATGTCCATCACATAGGATCAAAACTAGGAGATCATATGATGGGGTAGGAATATGCCCACCACATTGGATCAAAATTGGGAGATCAACTGATGTGGTAGGAATATACCCATCACAAAGGATCAAAACTAGGAGATGGTACGAAGGGTTAGGAATATGCTCATCACAGAGGAACATTATTGGAGATTGGGTAGGAATATGGCCATTATAGAGGAGTAAAACTGGGAAATCATATGATGGGGTAGGAATATGCACATCATAGAAGATTAAAACTAGGAGATCGTGTGATTGGGTAGGAAAATGCCCATCATAGAGGATCAAAATTGGGAGATCATGTAAGGGGTTGAAATATGCCCATCATAGAGGATCAATACTGGAAGATTATATGATGGGGTAGGAATATGCCCATCTCAGAGGATCAAAACTCTTAGATCATATGATGGGGTAGGAATATGCCTATAATAGAGGATTAAAATTGAGAGATCATATGATGGGGTAGGTATATGCTCATCACAAAGGATCAAAACTAGGAGATCGTATGATAAGGTAGGAATATGCCAATCAAAGAGGATGAAAACTAGAAGATCGTATGATGGGGTAGGATTATACCCATCATAGATGATCAAAATGGAGAGATCATATGATGGGGTAGAAATATGTCCATTACAGAGGATCAAAACTATGAGATCGTATGATGGGGTGGTAATATGCCCATCTTAGAGGATTGATATTGGGGGATCTTATGATGGGGCAAGAATATGCCCATCATAGAGTATCAAAATTGGGAGATCGTATGATGGGGTAAGGACATGCTTATCATAGAGGATCAAAATTGGGAGATTATTTGATGGGGTAAGAATATGCCCATCACAAAGGATCCAAACAAGTAGATCATATGATAGGGTAAGAATATGCCCATCACAGAGAATTAAAATTAGAAGATTATATGATGATGCAGGAATATGCCCCTCATAAAGGATCAAAACTAAGAGATCATATGATGGGGTAGGAATAGGCCTATCACAAAGGATCAAAACTGGGAGACTGTGTGATGTGGTAGGAATAAGACCATCACTGAGGATGAAAACTGGTAGATCATATGATGGGGTAGGAATATACCCATCATAGAAGATCAAAACTTGGAGATCGTATGATGGGCTAGGAATAAGCCCAACATAGAGGATCAAAACTGTAAGATTGTATGATATGGTAGGAATATACCCATAACAAAGGATCAAAATTGGGAGATCATATGAAAGGGTAGGATATGCCAATCACAGAGAAACATTACTGGGAGATCGTGGGGTCGGGTAGGAATATCCCTATTACAAATGATTGAAACTGAGAAATCATATGATGGGGTATGAATATGCCCATCATAGAAGATCAAAACTAGAAGATTGTGTGGTGGGGTAGTAAAATGCCCATCAAACAGGATCAAAATTGGGAGATCATGTTAGGGGTTGAAATATTCCCATCATAGAGGATAAAGACTTGAAAATCATATGATGGGGTAGGAATTTGCCAATCAAAGAGGATCAAAACTTGGAGATCATACGATGGGGTAGGAATATACCCATCATTGATGATCAAAACTCAGAGATTGTGCGATGGGGTTGAAATATGCCCATCTCAGAGGTTCAAAATGAGGAGATAATATAATGGGGTGGCAATATGCCCATCATAGAGGATCGAGACTGGGAGATCTTATGATGGGGAAGGAATATGCTCATTATAAAGGATCAAAATTATGAGATTGTATGATGTGGTAGGAACATGCCTACCCAGAGGATCAAAAGTGGGAGATCATATGATGGGGTAGGAATGTGCCATCACAAAGGATCTATACTAGTAGATCATATGATGGGGTAGGAATATGCTCATCACATAGCTTCAAAACTAGCAGATCATATGATGATATAGGAATATGCCCTCCATAAAGGATCAAAATTGGGTAGGAATACGACCATCATAAAGGATCAAAACTGTGAGATTATATGATGGGGTGAGAATATGCCCATTATAGAGGATCAATATTGGGTGATCATATAATGGGGTAGGAATATTCCTATCACAGAGGATCAAAATAAGGTTATTATATGATTGGGTAGGAATATACCCATCAAAGAGCATCAAAATCAGCCGATCTAAGATAGGGTAGGAATATACCCATGACTGAGGATTGAAACTAGGAGATCGTATGATGGGGTAGGAATATGGCCATAACAGGGGATCAAAATTGGGAGATCGTATGTAGGGGTGGGAATATGCCCATCATAGAGTGTCGAGGCTTGGAGCTCTTATGATGGGGTAGGAATATGACCGTCACAGTGGATCAAAACTGGGAGATCTTAATGATAGGGTCGGAATATGTCGATCATAGAGGATTAAATTTGGGAGAACGTATGATGGAGTAGAAATACACCTATCACTAAGGATTAAAACTAGAAGATCGTATGATGGGGTAAGAATATGCATTATAGAAGATCAAAACTTGGAGATCCTATGATGGGGAAAAAATTTCCCATAATATAGGATCTAAACTAAGAGATCGTATGATGGGATAGGAATATGCCCATCATTGAGGATCAAAATAAGGAGATTGTATGATGGGGTATGAATATGCCCATCATAGAGGATTAAAATAAGATCATATGATGGTGTAGGAATATGCCTATTACAGAGAATTTAAACTAAAAGATCGAGTGATGGGGTAGGAATGTACCGTCACAGAAGATCAAAATTGGGATAGCTTATAATGGAGTAGGAATATGCCCATCAAATAGGATTGAAACAAGGAGATCGTATGATCGGGTAAGAGTGTGCCCATAATAGAGGATCAAAATTAGGAGATCATATGACGGGGTAGCAATATGCCCATCATAGAGGAACAAAAATGGGAGATGGTATAATGGGGAAGGAATATGCCCATCACAACGGATTGAAACTGGGAGATCATATGATGGGGTAAAAATATGCCTATCACTGAGAATCCAAACTGCCAGATTATATATTGGAGTAGGTATATTCCCATCATAGAGGATCAAAATAGGAAGATCGTATGAAGGGGTAGGAATATGCCCATCTCTGACGATCATAACAAAGAGATCGTATGATGTGGTGGGAATATATCCATCATAGAGGATCAAAACTAGAAGATCATATGATAGGGTAGGAATATGCTCATCACAGAGGAATAGAATTAGGAGATTATATAATTGGGTAGGAATATGCCCATCATAGAGGATCAAAACTAGGATTTCATATGATTGGGTAGGAATAAGGCCGTCAAAGAGGATTAAAACTAGGAGATCATATGATGAGGTAGGAATATGCGCATCATGGAGGATTAAAACTGGGAGACTTTTTGATAGGGTAAGAATATGCCCATGATAAAGGATCAAAAAAAGGATACAGTAAGATGGGGAAGGAATATACCAATCACAAAGGATGAAAACTGGGAGATCGTGTGATGGGGTAAAAATATGCCCAACATAAAGGATCAAGACTGGAAGGTCATATGATGGGGTAGGAATTTACCCATCACAGAGGATCAAAACTAGGAGACGTATGATAGGGTAGGAAAATACCCATCATATAGGATCAAAACTGGGAAAGCGTATGATGGGTAGGAATATGCCCATCAAAGACGACCAAAACTGGGAGGTCGTATGATCGGGTAGAAATTTGGCCATCACATGGGTTGAAACTAGAAGATCATATAATTAGGTAGGAATTTCCCCATCATGGAGGATTGAAACATGGAGATCGTATGAAAGGGTAGAAATATGCCCATCAAAGAGGATCAAAACTAGGAGATTGTATGATGTGGTGGGAATATACCTATTTCAAAGGATCCAAACTGGTACATCATATAATGGGATAGTAATATGCCTATCACAGATTATCAAAACTGGGAGATCATATGATGGGGTAGGAATATGCACATAATAGAGGATCAAAATTGGGAGATCGTACAATGGCGTAGGAATATGCCCTTCATAGAGCAACAAAAATTGGAGATGGTATAATGGGGAAGGAATATGCTCCTCATAGAGGATCAAATTTTAGAGATAATATGATGGGGTAGGAATACACCCACCACAGAGGACGAAAATAAGAAGATCATATCATGGGGTGGGAATTTGCTAATCATAGAGAATCAAAATTATAAAATCATATGATGGGGTAGAAATATGCTCATCATGAAGCATCAAAATTGTGAGATCATATGATGATGTTAGAATATGCCCCTCACAGAGGATAAAAAATGGGAGATCATATGATGAGGAAGGAATACGTCCATCATAGAGGATCAAAACTTGGAGATCATAAGATGGGGTAGGAATAGGTCCATCATTAGGGATCAAAATTGGCAGATCATATGATGGGTAAGAATATGCCCATCATAGAGGATCGAATCAGGAAGATCATATAAAGGGGTATGAATATGCCCATCACTGAGGATCAAAACTAAGAGATCGTATAATGGGGTAAGAATATACCCATCACAGAGGATCAAAACTAGGAGATCATATGATGGGGTAGGAATATGCCCATCACGGAGGAACAAAAATAGGAGATCGTATAATTAGTTAGGAATATGCCCATCAAAGAGGATTGAAACTAGGAGTTTATATGATGGGGTAGGAATATGCCCATCAAAGCAGATCAAAACTAGGAGATCGTATGATGGGGTAGGAATATGCCTATCATAGAGGATCAAAACTGGGAGATTATTTGATGGGGTAAGAATTTGTCCATCACAGAGGATTGAAACTATGAGATCATATAATGGGGTTTGAATATACCCATCACAAAGGATAAAAAATGGGACATTATGTGATGGGGTAGACATATGCCCAACATAGAGGATCAAGACTAGAGATTATATGATTGGGTAGGAATATGCTCTCATAGAGGATTAAAACTGGGAGATCGTATGATGGGGTAGGAATATACCTATCACAGAGGATCAAACCTGGGAGATCGTATGATGGGGTAGGAATTTGCCTATCATAGAGGAATATTACTGGGAGATCATGAGATCAGATTGGAATATGCCCATTATAGAGGATCAAAATTGGGAGATCATATGATGGGGTAGGAATATGCCTATCAAAGAGGATTAAAACTAAGAGATAGTATGATGGGGTAGAAATGTGCCCATCATAAAGGATCCAAACTGGTATATTATATGACGGGGAAGGAATATGCCTAGCACAGAGGATCAATATGGGGAGATCATATGATAGGGTAGTAATATGCCTATCATAGAGGATTAAAATTTGTAGATCATATGATGGGTAGAAATATGCTCATCGTAGAGGATCAAAACTGGGAGATCATGTGATGGGGTAAGAATATGCACATAAAAGAGGATCAAAACTAGGAGATCTTGTGATGGGCTAGAAATATGCCCATCACAGAGGATGAAAACTGGGAGATCGTATGATGGGGAGGTAATATGCCCATTATAGAGGATCACGACTGGCAGTTCGTATGATGGGGTATGAATATGCTCATCATAAAGGATCAAAATTGTGAGATTATATGATGAGGTAGGAACATGCCTATAATAGAGGATCAAAACTTGGTGATCAAATGATGGGGTAGGAATTGGCGTATTACAGGGGATTAAAATTAGGAGATCATATGATGGCGTAGGAATAAGCCCATCACAGAGGATTAAAATTAGGAGATCGTATGATGGGGTAGGAATTTACCCATCATAGAGGATCCCAATTGAGAGACAATATGATGGGGTGAGAATATTCCTATAATAAAGGAACAAAACTTGGAGATCATATGATAGCATAGGAATATCCCCATTACAAATGATCATGGCGGGAAGATCATATAATAGGGTAAGAATATGCCCATCAAAGAGTATCGAAATTAGGAGATCGTATGATTGTGTATAAATATACCCATCATAGAGGATCTAAACTGGGAGATCATATGATAGGGTAAGAATAAGCCTATGATAGAGGAATAAAACTGGGAGATCATATAATCAGGTAAGAATTGCCCACTACAGAGGATCAAAACTAGGAGATCATATGATGGGGTAGGAATATGCCCATCATATTGGATCAAAACTAGGAGATCATATGATGGGGTAGGAATATGCCCATCACAGAGGATCAAAACTAGGAGATCGTATGATGGGGTAGGAATATACCCATTAAAGAGGATCAAAATACGAAGATCATGTGATGTTGTAGGAATATGCTCATCAAAGAAAATCAAAATATGGGAGATCATATTATGGGGTAGGAATATGCCCATCACATTAGATTATATAGTTGGATAGGAATATGCCCTTCACAGAGGAACAAAATTGGGAGATCGTATGATGTGGTAGGAATATGCCCATCATAGAGGATCAAAACTTGGAGATTGTATGATAGGGTAAGAATATGCCAGTCATAGAGGATCAAAACTGGGAGATAATATGATGGGGTGGGAATATGCCCATCATAGAGGATCAAAACTGGAATATCATATGGTGGGGTAAGAATATTCTTATCACAGAGGATCAAAATTAGGAGATTGTATGAAGGGGTAGGAACATGCCCATCATAGAGCAGAATAATTGGCAGATCTATGATGGAGTAGAAATATACCTATCAGAGAGGAGTGAAACTAGGAGATCATATGATGGGGTAGGAATAGGCCCATCACAGAGGATCAAAACTGGGAGATCATATGCTGGGGTGGGAATATGCCCATCATAGAAGATCGAGACTTGGAGATCTTATGATGGGTTAGGAATATGCCCATCATGGAGGATCGAAACTAGGAGAATATATGATGGTGTAAAATTATGCCCATCATAATGGAACAAAAATGGGGGATGGTATAATGCAGAATGAATATGCTTATCACAGAGTATTAAAACTAGGAGATCATATGATGGGGTAGGAATATGTCCAGCATAGAAAATGATCACTATGAGATCATATGATGGGGTAGGAATATGCTCCTTATAGAAGATCAAAACTAGGAGATCATATGATGGGGTATAAATATGCCCATCGTAGAGGATCAAAACTAGTAGATCGTATGATGGGGTAGGAATATGCGCATCATAGAGGATCAAAATAGGAAGATCATATGAAGGGGTAGGAATATGCTCTTCTATGAGGATCAAAACTAAGAGATCATATGATGGGGTAGGAATATACACTTTACAAAGGAATGAAACTGGGAGATCGTATGATGGGGTAAAAATATACCCATCCAAGGGGAACAAAAAGAGGAGATCATATAATTAGGTCAGAATAATCCCACCACAGAGGATCGAGACTAGGACTTTATATGATGGGGTGGGAATATGCCGATCAAAGCTGATAAAAACTAGGAGATTGTAAGATGGGGTTGAATATGACCATCTCAAAGGATCAAAACTGGAAGATTCTTTGATGGGGTAGAAAAATACCCATCACGGAGGATCAAAACTATAAGATCGTATGATGAGTTTGGAATATACCCATCACAAATGATCGAAACTGGGAGAACGTGCGATGGGGTAAAATATGCCAAACATAGAGGATCAAGACTATAAGATCATATGAAGGCTAGGAATATGCCCATCATAGTGGATCAAAACTGGGAGATCATTTGATTGGGTAGGAATATGCCCATCATAGAGGATCAAAATGTGAGATGGTATAATGGGGAAGGAATATGCCCTTCACAGAGGATCAAAACTAGGAGATCATTTGATGGGGTAAGAATATGCACATCATTGAGGATTGAAATTAGTAGATCATTTGATGGGGTAGGAATATGCCCATCATAGAGGATCAAAATTAGAAGATCATATGAAGGGGTAGGAATATGCCCATCAATGAGGATCAAAACTAAGAGATTGTATGATAGGGTAGGAATATGCCCATTATAGAGGATCGAAACTAGGAGATCATACGATGGGGTAGGAATATGCTCATCATAGAGGTACAAAAATAAGAGATCATATAATTAGGTAGGAATATGCCCATCACTGAGGATTGAAACTAGGTGTTCATATGTTGGGGTAGGAATAATCCCATCACAAAGGATCAAAACTAGGAGATCATATGATGGGGTAGGAATATGCCCATCACAGAGGATTAAAACTTGGAAATTATTTGATGGGGTTGGAATATACCCATCACAAAGTATCAAAACTAGGAGATCATATGATGGGGTAGAAATATAGCCAACATAGAGGATAAAGACAAGAAGATCATATGATGGGGTAGAAATATACCCATCATAGAGGTTCAAAATTGGGAGATCGTATGATGGGGTAGGAATGTACCCATCATAGGGGATAAAAATTGGGAGATCGTATAAAGGGATAGGAATATGCCCATCACAGAGGAACATTACTGGGAGATTGTGAGATCAGGTAAGAATATGCCCCTTATAGAGCATTGAAACTAGGAGATCACATGATGGTGTAGGAATATGCCCATCACAGAAGATCAAAACTAGGAGATCGTATGAGGGGGTAGGAAAATGCCCGTCATAGAGAATCAAAATTGGGAGAGCATGTGATGGGTTAAAATATTACCATCACAGAGGATTAAGATTGGAAGTTCATATGATGGGGTATGAATATACCCATCATAGTGGATTGAAACTATGAGATCGTAAGATAGGGCAGGAATGTACCCATTAAAGAGGATAAAAATTAGGAGATAGCTTGATGGGGTATGAATATGCCCATCATAGAGGAATAAAACTGAGAGATCGTATAATGGGATAGGAATACGCCCATCATAGAGGATAGAAACTAGGAGATCTATGATAGGGAAGGAATATGCCCATCATAGAGGATGAAAATTGGGAGATCATATGATGGGGTAGGAATGTGCCCATCAAAGATGATAGAGACTAGGAGATCATATGATGAGGTAGAAATATGCACATCTTAAAGGATCCAAACTGGTAGATTATATGATGGGAAAGGAATTTGGCCATCATAGAGGATGAAAACTGTGACATTATATGATGGGGTAAGATTATGCCTATCATAGAGGATTGAAATTGGAAGATCATATGATTTGGTAGGAATATGCTCATCAGATAGGATGAAGATTGGGATATCATACGATGGTACAGGATTATGCCTTTCAAAGAGGATCAAAACTTGGAGATCATATGATGGGGTAGGAATATACCCATCATTGATGATTAAAATTGGGAGATTATCTGATGGGTAGAAATATGTCCATCACAGAGGATCAAAACTGTGAGATTATATGATGGGGCGGCAATATTCCCACTATAGAGGATTGAAATTAGGAGATCTTATGATGGGGTATTAACATGCCTATCATAGAGGATCAAAACTGGGAGATCGTATGATGGGGTTGGAAAATGCCCATCACAAAGGATCCAAATTGGTAGTTCATATGATGGGGAAGGAATATGCCTATCATAAAGCATTGAAATTGGGAGATCATATATTGATATAGGAATATGCCCCTCACAGAGGATTAAAACTTGGTGATCATATGTTGGGGTAGGAATAGGCCTATCATAGAGGATCAAAACTGGGAGATCGTATGATGGGGTAGGAATAAGCCCATCATGAAGGATCAAAATTGGGAGATCGTATTATAAGGTAGGAATATACCCATAATCGAGGATCAAAACAAAGAGATCATATGATGTGGTTGGAATATGCCGATCATAGTGTATCAAAACTTGGACATCGTATGATGGGGTAGGAATATTCCCATCATAAAGGATCAAAATTATGAGATCATATGAAGGGGTAGGAATATACCCATCACAGGGGAACATTACTGGGAGATCTTGAGATCGGGTAGGAATATGCTCACTATAGAGGATTGAAACTAGGAGATCTTATTATGGGGTAGGATTATTCCCATAACAGAAGATCAAGACTAGGTGATCATGTGATGGGGTAGGAAAATGCCCATCACAGAGGATCAAAACTAGGAGATCATATAAGGGGTTTAAATATGCCCATCATAGAGGATCAACACTACAAGATCATATGGTGGGGTAGGAATATGCCCATCACAGAGGATCGAAACTGGGAGATCGTATGATGGGGTAGGAATATACTCATCATAAAGGATCAAAAATGGGAGATCCCATGATAAGGTTTGAATATGCCCATCACAGAGGAACAGAACTGGGAGACCGTATGATGGGGTAGGAATATGCCCATCACAGAGGATCGAATCTAGAAGATCTTTCGATGGGATAAGAATATTCCCATCACAGAGGATCGAAATATGGAGATCGTATGATAGGGTGGGAACATGCCCATTAAAGAGGACCAAAACTGGGAGATCATAGAATAGGGTAGGAATATGCCCATCAAAGAAGACCAAAACTCAGAGATTATATGATGGGGTGGAAATATGGCCATCATAATTGATTCAAATTAGTAGATTACATGATGTGAAAGGAATATGCCCATCACTGAGGATCAAAACTGGGAGATGATATGATGGGGTAGGAATATGCCTATCATAGAGGATTAAAATTGGGAGATCATATGATGGGGTAGGAATATGCTCATCATAGAGGATCAAAATTGGGAGATCGTATGAGGGGGTAGGAATATGCCCTTCAAAAAGGATCAAAACTAGAAGATCATATGATGGGGAAGGAATATACCCATCATAGACAATCAAAATTGGGAGATCATATGATGGGGTAGAAATATGCCCATCATAGAGGATCAAAACTAAGAGATCGTAGGATGGGGTGGCAATATACCCATCATAGAGGATCAATTTTGGGAGATCTTATCATGGGGTAGGAATATGCCCATCATAGAGGATCAAAATTTGGAGATCGTATGATGGGGTAGGAACATGCCTATCATCAAGGATGAAAATTAAGAGATGGTATGATGGGGTAGGTATATGCCCATCATAAAGGATCCAAACTGGTAGATCATACAATGGGGTTGAAATATCCCCCTAACAGAGCAAAAAAACTAGTAGATCATATGAAGGGGTAGAAATATGCCCATCTTAGAGCATCAATACTTGGAGATCAATGGATGTGGTAGAAATATGCACATCATAGAGGATCAAAAGTAAGAGATCATATGATAGGTAGGAATATGCCCATCATAGAGGATAGAGACTAGGAGATCATATGATGGGGTAGGAATATGCCCATCAAAGAGGATTAATTAGGAGATTGTATGATGGGATAGAAATATGCCCATCATAAAGGATACAAACTAGTAGTTTATACAATGGGTAAGGAATATGTCTATCACATAGGAGCAAAATTGGGAGATCATATTATGGGGTAGGAATATGCCTATCTTGAAGGATTAAAATTGGGAGATCATATGATGAGGTAGTTATATGCTCATCACAGAGGATCAAAATTGGGAGATCATATGATGTGGTAGGAATAAGCCTATCAAAGAGGATCAAAATTGGGAGTTCATAGGACGGGGTGGTAATATGCCCTCAAAATTGGGAGTTTGTATGATGGGGTGGGAATATGCCCATCACAGAGGATCGAGACTTGGAGATCTTATTTT
This sequence comes from Dendrobium chrysotoxum, assembly GCA_019925795.1. Taxonomy (NCBI): domain Eukaryota; kingdom Viridiplantae; phylum Streptophyta; class Magnoliopsida; order Asparagales; family Orchidaceae; genus Dendrobium; species Dendrobium chrysotoxum. The sequence continues at coordinate 3,835,282 of CM034304.1, forward strand.
GGGGTAAGAATATGCCCATCATAGAGGATCAAAGTTGAGAGGTCTTATGATGAGGTAGGAATATGCCCATCTTAGAGGATCAAAAGTAGGAGATCATATGATGGTATAGGAATATATCTTTTATAGAGGAATAAAAATAGGAGATGGTATAATGGGGAAGGATAATGCCCATCGCAGAGGATCAAAATTAGGAGATTGAATGATGGGGTAGGAATATACCCAACACAATGAATAAAAACTAGGACTCGTATGATTAGGTAGGAATAAGCTGATCAAAGAGGATCAAAAATTGGAGATCGTCTCATGGGGTAGAAATATGCCCATCATTGAGATCCAAAATTACGAGATTATATGATGAGGAATATGCTTCTCACAAAGGATCGACACTAGGAGATTATATGATGAGGCAAGAGTATCACCAACATGGAGGATTAAAATTGGGAGATCATAAGATGGGGTAGGAATATTCCCTTCACTGATGATCAAAATTGGTAGATCATATGATAGGGTAGGAATATGCCAATCATAGAGGATCTAAATAGGAAGAAAATATAAAGGGTTAGGAATATGCCCATCACTGAGGATTAAAACTAAGAGATCGTATGATGGGCTAGGAATATGCCCATCACAGAGGATCATAACTGGGAGATCGTATAATGGGGTAGGAATATGCCAATCACATATGAACAAAAAAAGGAGATCATATAATTGTGTAGGAATAATCCAATCACAGAGGATCCAAACTAGGAGTTCATATGATAGGGTGGGAATATGCCGGTCAAAGTGGCTCAAAACTAGGAGATCATAAGATGGGGTAGGAATATGCCCATCATAGAAGATCAAAACTGGGAGATTATTTGATGGGGTAGGAATATGCCCATAACAGAGGATCAAAACTATGAGATCGTTTAATGGGGGTTGAATATACCCATCATAAAGGATCAAAACTAGGAGATGGTGTGACGGGGTAGAAATATGCCAAACATAGAGGATCAAGACTGGAAGATCATGTGATGGGGTAGGATATGACCTCACAGAGAATTAAAATTGGGAGATCATTTGATGGGGTAGGAATATACCGATCACATAGGGTTGAAACTGGGAGATCGTATGATGGGGTAGGAATATGCCCATCACAGAGGAACATTGTTGGGACATCATGAGATTGTGTAAGAGTTTGCCAATGATAAAGGATCGAAATAAGGAGATCATATGATGGGGAACGAATATGCTAATTCTAGAAGATCGAAACTAGGAGATGATATGATGGGTTAGGAAAGTGCGCATCGCAGTGGATCAAAATTGAGAGATCGTGTCAGGGGTTAAAATATGCCCATCACAGAGGATCAAGACTGGAAGATCATATGATGGGGTTGGAATAGGCCCATCACATTGGATTAAAAATGCGAGATCATGTGATGGGGTAGACATATACCGATCACAGAGGATCAAGACTCAGAGATCGCATGATGTGGAGGAATATGTCCCTCACCAAGGAACAAAACTAGGAGATCGTTTATTGGGGTAGGAATATGCCCATCATAGAGGATCAAAACTAGGAGATCAGTTGATGGGGTTGGAATATGCACATCACAGAGGATCAAAATTAGGAGATCATATGATATGGTAGGAATATGCAATTCATAGAGGATCAAAACTGGGAGATCATATTAAATGGTAGGAATATGCACTTCATAGAGGATCAAAACTGGGAGATCATATGATGGTATAGGAATATGCCTATCATAAAAAATCCATACTGGTAGATTATATGATGGGGAAGGAATATGCCAATCATTGAGGAACAAAACTCGGAGATCATATGATGGGGTAGGAATATGCCTATTATGGGGATTAAAATTGAGAGATCATATGATGAGGTAGGAATATGCTCATCACAAAGGATCAAAACTGGGAGATCATATGTATGGGCAGGAATATGCCCATCACAAATGATCAAAATTGGCAGATCATATGATGGGGTTGGAATATGCCCATCATTTAGGTTCGAAAAATGAAGATCAGGTAAAGGGGTAAGAATATGCCCATCACTGAGGATCAAAATGAAGAGATCATTTGATGGGGTTTGAATATAACCATCACAGAAGATCAAAACTAGGAGATCATTTGATGGGATAGGAATATGCCCATCATTGAGCAACAAAAATAGGAGATCATATAATTGGGTAGGAAAATGCCCATCTTAGAGGATCAAAACTAGGAGTTCATATGATGGGGTGGGAATATGCCCATCTAAGCGGATCAAAACTAGGAGATCATATGATGGGGTTAGAATATGCCCATCACAGAGGATCAAAACTAGGAGATTATTTAATGGGGTAGGAATATGTCCATCACAGAGGATCGAAACTATGCGATTATATAATGTGGTTGAATATACCCGTCACTAAGGATCAAAACTAAGAGATCGTGTGATGGGGTAGAAATATGCCAACATAGAGGATAAAGACTGGAAGATCATATGATGGAGCAGGAATATGCCCTCACAGAGGACTAAAATTGGGAGATCATTTGATGGGGCCGGAATAAAAAAAGTATAGAGGATCAAAACTGGGAGATCATATGATGGGGCAGGAATATGCCCATCATAGAGGAACATTACTGGAAGATCATGAGATTGGTTAGAAATTTGCCCATTATAGAGGATTGAAATAAGGAGATCATATGATGGGGTTGAAATATGCCCATCACAAAAGATCGAAATTAGGAGATCGTATGATGGGGTAGGAAAATGCCTATAACAGAGGATCAGAATTGGGAGATCGTGTGAGGGTTGCAATATGCCCATTAAAGAGGATCATGACTAGAAGATCATATGATGGGGGTAGGAATATGCCCATCATGGAGGATCAAAACTGGGAGATCGTGTGATGGGGAAGGAATATACCCATCTCAGAGGATCCAGACTCAGAGATCACATGATGGGGTAGGAATATGCTCATCACAGAGGAACAAAACTAGGAGATCGTTTGATGGGGTAAGAATATGCCCATCTTAGAGGATCAAAACTTGGAGATCAATGGATGGGGTAGGAAATATACACATCACAGAGGATTAAAACTAGGAGATCATATGATAGGGTAGGAATATGCCCATCATAGAGGATCAAAACTGGGATATCATATGATGGGGTAGAAATATGCCCATCAAAGAGGATTAAAACTTGGAGATCATATGATGGGGTAGAAATATGCCCATCATAAAGGATCCAAACTGGTAGATTATACGGTGGGGAAGGAATAGGCCTATCATAGAGAATCAAAACTTGGAAATCATATAATTAGGTAGGAATATGCCTATCACGGAGGATTGAAATTGGGAAGTCATATGATGAGGTAGGAATATGCTCATCACAAAAGATTAAAACTAGGAGATCATACAATGGGGTTGGAATATGCCCATGAAATAGGATCAAAATTGGGAGATCATATGATGGGATAAGAATATAACCATCATAGATGATTGAAACTAGGAGATAGTGTGATGGGGTAGAAATATGTCCATCACAGAGGATCGAATTTTTGAGATAGTATGATGGTGTGATAATATGCCCACCATAGATGATCAAGACTGGGAGATCTTATGATGGGGTAGGAATATGCCCATTTTAGAGGATCAAAATTGGGAGATTATGTGATGGGGTAGGAACATGTCTATCATAGAGGATCAAAACTTGGAGATCAAAAATTGGGTATAAATATGCTCATCACAAAAGATTCAAATTTTTATATCATATGATGGGGTAAGAATATGCCCATTACAGAGTATTAAAAGTGAGAGATCATATGACGATGTTTGAATATGTCCCACAGAGAGGATCAAAACTAGGAGATCATATGATGGGGTAGGAATAGGCAAATCACAGAGGATCAAAACTGTTAGATCGTATGATGGTGTGGGAATAAGCCCAATATAAAGGATCAGAATTCGGAGATCGTATGATGGGGTAGGAATATACCCATCACAGAGGATTAAAACTGGGAGATCATATGATTCGGTGGGAATATGCTAATCGTAGAGGTTTAAAACTTGGAGATCATGTGATGGGGTAGGAATATCAACATAACAGAGGATCAAGACTAGAAGATCGAGTGATAGGGAAAGAATATGGCCATCACAGATTATCAAAATTCAGAGATCGTATGATGGGGTAGGATTCTATCCATCAAAGAGGATCAAAATTGGGAGATCGTATAATAAGGTATGAATATGCCAATCATAGAGGAGTAAAATTGGGAGATCATATGATGGGTAAGAATATGACCATTTCAAAGGATCAAAATTGGGAGATTGTATGACGGAGTAGGAATATGCCTGTCACATTGGATCGAAATTAGGAGATCATATGATGGGGTAAGAATATCCCTATCATAAAGGATCAAATTTAGGAGATCTTATGATGGGGTAAGAATATGCCCATCAAAGAGGATGAAAACTAGGAGATCATATAATGAGATAAGAATATGCCCTTCACAGAAGATCAAAATTGGGAGATCAAACTTGGAGATCATATGATGGGGTAGAAATATGCTTATCAGAGAGGATTAAAACTAGGAGGATTGTATGATGGGGTAGAAATATGCCCATCATAAAGGATCCAAACTGGTAGATAATATGATGGGGTAGGAATAGGCCTATCATAGAGGATCAAAACTTGGAGATCATATAATGGGGTCAGAATATGCCTATCATGGAGGATTAAAATTGGGAGATCATATGATGATGTAGGATTATGCTCATCACAGAGGATCAAAACTAGGAGATCGTATGATGGGGAAGGAATATACCCGTCAAAGAGGATCAAAACTAAAAGATCATATGATGGGGTAAGAATATAACCATCATAAACGATCGAAACTGGGAGATCATGTGATGGGTTGGAAAAATGCCCATGACAAAGGATCAAAATTGGGAGATAGTATGATGGGGTGGCAATATACCCAGCATAGAGGATCAAGATTGGGAGATCTTATGATGGGGTAGGAAATTGACTATTATAGAGGATCGAAAATGGTAGATTTCATGATGGGGTAGGAACATGTCGATCATAGAGGATCAAAACTAGGAGAACAAATGATGGGGTATAAATATGCCCATCACAAAGGATCCAAACATTTATATCATATAATGGGGTAGGAATATGACCATCACAGTGTATCAAAATTGAGAGATCATATGATGATGTGGAAATATGCCCCTCATAGAGGATCAAAACTGGAAAATCGTATGATGGGGTGGGAATAGGCCTATCACAGAGGATCGAAACTGGGAGATCATATGATGGGGTGGGAATATGCCCATCACAAAAGATCAAAATTGGTAGATCATATGATGGGGTAGGAATATGACCAACATAGAGGATCAAAATAGGAAGATCATGTAAAGGGGTAGGAATATGCCCATCATTGAGGATCAAAACTAAGAGATCATTTGATGGGGTAGGAATATACCCATCATAGAAGATCAAAACTGGGATATCATTTTATGGGATAGGAATATACCCATCTTAGAGGAACAAAAATAGGAGATCGTGTAATTGGGTAGGAATATGCCCATCCCATAGGATTGAAACTAGGAGTTTATATGATGGGGTGGGAATATGCCTTTCATAGAGAAATAAAATTGGGAGATCTTATGATGGGGAAGGAATATGCCCATCACAGAGGATCAAAACAAGGAGATCATATGATGGGGTAGGAATATACCTATCATAGAGGAATGAAATTGGGAGATCATATGATGGGGTAGGAATATGCTCATCATAGAGGATTAAAACTAGAAGATCATATGATGGGGTAGGAATATACCCATCATAGAGGAACAAAAATAGGAGATCGTGTAATTGGGTAGGAATATGCCCATCCCAGAGGATTGAAACTAGGAGTTCATATGATGGGGTGCGAATATACCTTTCATAGAGAAATAAAATTGAGAGATCTTATGATGGGGAAGGAATATGCCCATCAGAGAGGATCAAAACTAGGAGATCATATAATGGGGTAGGAATATGCCTATCATAGAGGAATAAAATTGGGAGATCATATGATGGGGTAGGAATATGCTCATCATAGAGGATCAAAATTGGGAGATCGTATGATGGGATAGGAAGATTCCCACCAATGAGGATCAAAACTAGAAGATCATATAATGGGGTAGGACTATACCCATCATAGACAATCAAAACTAGAAGATCATATGATTGGGTAGGAATATACCCATCATAGACAATCAAAACTGGGTGATCATATAATGGGGTAGAAATATGCCATCATAGAGGATAAAACTGGGAGATCGTATGATGGGGTGGCAATGTTCCCATAATAAATGATCTAGATTATGATGGGGTAGGAAAATGCCCATCATAGAGAATCAAAATTGGGAGATCATATGATGAGGTAGGAACATGCCAATCACAGAGGATCAAAAAAGTGAGATGGTATGATGGGGTAGGAATATGCCCGTCATAAAGAATCCATACTAGTAGATCATATGATGGGGTAGGAATATCCCCCTCACAGAGGAACAAAACTAAGAGATTGTATGATTGGTAGAAATATGCCCATCATAGAGCTTTAAAATTAGGAGATCAGTGGATGGGGTAGGAATATGCACATCATTGAAGATCAAAAGTAGGAGATCATATGATAGGTAGGAATATGCCGATCATAGAGGATCGAGATTGGGAGATTATATGGTGGGGTAGGAATATGCCCATCAAAGGGGATTAAAACTAGGAGATCATTTGATGGGGTAGAAATATGCCCATCATAAAGGATCTAAACTAGTAGTTTATACAATGGGGAAGGAATATGTCTATCATAGATGAACAAAACTGGGAGATCAGATTATGAGGTAGGAATATGCCTATCATGGAGGACTGAAATTGGGAGATCGTATGATGAGATAGTTATATGCTCATCACAGAGGATCAAAATTGGGAGTTCATATGATGGGGTAGAATATGCCCATCAAAGAGGATCAAAATTTGGAGTTCATATGATGGGGTGGGAATTTGCCCATCATAGAGGATCGAGACTTGGAGATCTTATGATATGGTAAGAATATGCCCTTCATAGAGGATCAAAATTGAGAGATCTTATGATGAGGTAGGAATATGCCCATCATAGAGGATAAAAATTGGGAGATTGTTTGACAGTATAGGAATATACCCTTTATAGAGGAACAAAAATAGGAGATGGTATAATAGGAAGGATAATGCCCATCGCAGAGGATCAAAATTAGGAGAATGAATGATTGGGTAGGAAATACCCATCACAGAGGATGAAAACTAAGAATTATATGATTGGGTAAGAATATGCTGATCAGAGAGGATCGAAACTAGGAGATCGTATGATGGGGTAGAAATATGTCCATCATACAACATCAAAATTAGGAGACCGTATGAAGTTATAGGAATATGCTCCTCACAAAGGATTGAAACTAGGAGATTATATGATGAGGTAGGAATATCTCCATCACAAAAGATTAAATTCGGGATATCATAAGATGAGGTAGGAATATGGCCCTCACTGATGATCAAAATTAGTAGATCATATGATGGGGTAGGAATATGCCCATCATAGAGGATTGAAATAGGAAGTTCATATAAAGGTTAGGAATATGCCCATCATTGAGGATCAAAACTAAGAGATCATATGATGGGGTAGGAATATACCCATCACAGAGGATCAAAATTAGGAGATCATATGATGGGGTAGGAATATGCCCATCATATATGAACAAAACTAGGAGATCATATAATTGGGTAGGAATAAGCCAATCACAGAGGATCCAAACTAGAAGTTCATATGATAGGGTAGGAATATGCCTATTAAGGTGGCTCAAAACTAGGAGATCGTCAGATGGGGTCAGAATATGCCCATCATAAATGATCAAAGCTGGGAGATTTTTTGATGGGGTAGGAATATGCCCATAATAGAGGATCAAAACTTTGAGTTCGTATAATAAGGTTTGAATATACCCATCATAAAGGACCAAACTGGGAGATCATGTGATGGGGTAGAAATATGCCCAACATAGAGGATTAAGACTAGAAGATCATATGATGGGGCAGGAGTATGCCCTCACAGAGGATTAAAACTGGGAGATCATTTAATGGAGTAGGAATATACTAATCACAGAGGGTTAAAATCGGGAGATCATATGATGGGGTAGGAATATGCCAATTCTAAAAGATCGAAACTAAAGATCGTTTGATGGGTTAGGAAAGTGTCTATCATAGAGGATCAAAATCGGGAGATCGTGTGAGGAGTTAAAATATGTCCATCATAGAGGATCAATATTGGAAGATCATATGATGGGGTAGGAATATGCTCATCATAGATGACCAAAAAGGGGAGATCATGTGATGGGGTAGGACTTTACCCATCACAGAGGATCAAGACTCAGAGATCGCATGATGGGCTAGGAATATGTCCATCACCAAGGAACAATACTAAGAGATCGTATGTTGGGGTAGGAATATGCCCATCATAGAGGATCAAAACTAGGAGATCAATTGATGGGGTAGGAATATGCACATCACAGAGGACCAAAACTAGGAGATCATATGATAGGGTAGGAATATGCTCTTCGTAGAGGATCAAAACTGGGAGATCATATGATGGTGTATGAATATGCCCATTAAAGATGATTAAAACTAGGAGATCGTATAACAGGGTAGAAATATGCCCATCTTAAAAAATCCATACAGGTAGATTTTATGGGGAACGAATATGCCTATCAATGAAGAATACATTTTGGAGATCATATGATGGGGTAGGAATATGCCTACAATGGAGGATTGAAATTGGGAGATCATATGATGACGTTGGAATAAGCTCATCACAAAGGATCAAAACTGGGAGATCATATGTAGGGGTATGAATATGCCCAGCACTAATGATCAAAATTGGCAGATCATATGATGGGGAAGGAATATACCGATTATAAAGGCTCGAAATAGGAAGATCATGTAAAGGGGTAGGAATATGCCCATCACTGAGGTTCAAAACTGGGAGATCGTTTGAAGGGATATGAATATACCCATCATAGAGGAACAAAAATAGAAGAACGTATAATTGTATAGGAATATGCCCATCATGGAGGATCGAAAATAGGAGTTCAAATGATGGGGTGGGAATATGCCTATCACAGAGAAATAAAATTGGGAGATCTTATGATAAATTAGGAATATGCCCATCACAAATGATCAAAACAAGGAGATGATATAATGGGGTAGGAATATGCCTATTATAGAGGATTAAAATTGGGAGATCATATGATGGGGTAGGAATGTGCTCATCATAGAGGATTAAAACTGGGAGATCATACGATGGGGTAGGAAAATGCCCATTAAAGAGGATCAAAACTAGAAAATTATATGGTGGGGTAGGAATATACCCGTCATAAAAAATTGAAATTGGGAGATCGCATGATGGGGTAGAAATATGCCCATCAGAGAGGATCTAAACTGAAAGATAGTATAATGGGGTGGCAATATACCCATCATAGAGGATCAAGATGGAGTAGGAATATACCCATCACAGAAGGTTAAAATTGAGATATCGTTTGATGGGATAGGAATATACCCATCATAGAGGAACAAAAATAGGAGATCGTATAATTGGGTAGGAATATGCCCATCATAGAGGATCGAAACTAGGAGTTCAAACGATGGGGTGGGAATATGCCTATCACAGAGAAATAAAATTAGGAGATCTTATGATAAACTAGGAAGATGCCCATCATAGAGGATCAAAACTGGGAGATGATATGATGGGGTAGAATATGCCTATCATAGAGGATTGAAATTGGGAGATCATATGATGGGGTAGGAATATGCTCATGATAGAGGATTAAAATTGGGAGATGGTACGATGGGGTAGGCATATGTCCATTAAAAAGGATCAAAACTAGAAAAACATATGATGGGGCAGGAATATTCCCATCATAAATAATCGAAACTCAGAGATCATATGATGGGGTAGAAATATGCCCATCAGAGAGGATCAAAACTGAAAGATCGTATGATTGGGTGGCAATATACCTAGCATAGAGGATCAATACTGAGAGATCTTATGATGGGGTAGGAATATGCCCATCATGGAGGATCAAAATTGGGAAATCGTTTGATGGGGTAGAAACATGCCAATCATAGATCCCCCTCATAGAGGAACAAAACTAGGAGATCGTATGATGGGGTAGAAATATGCCGATCATAGAGCATCAAAACTAGGAGATCAATGGATGGGGTAGGAATATGCACATCATAGAGGATCAAAACTATAAGATCATATGATAGGTAGGAATATGCCCATCGTAGATGATCAAGATTGGGAGATCATCTGATGGGGTAGGAATATGCCCATCAAAGAGGATTAAAACTAGGAGATCGTATGATGGGGTAGAAATTTGCCAATCATAAAGGATCCAAACTAGTAGTTTATACAACGGGGAATGAATATATCTATTGTATAGGAACAAAACTAGGAGATCATATTATGGGGTAGGAACATGCCTATCATGGAGGATTGAAATTGGGAGATCATATGATGAGGTAGTTATATGCTCATCACAGAGGATCAAAATTGGGAGATCGTATGATAGGGTAGGAATATGCCCATCAAAGAGGATCAAAATTGGGAGTTCGTATGATAGGGGGGGAATATGCCGATCATAAAGGATTGAGACTTGGAGATCTTATGATGGGCTAAGAATAAGCCCATCATAGAGGATCAAAATTGAAAGATCTTATGATGAGGTAGGAATTTCCCCATCATAGAGGATCAAAACTAAGAGATCATATGAAGGTTTAGTAATATACCCTTTATAGAGGAAAACAAATAGGAGATGGTTAAGGGGGAAGGATAATGCCCATCACAGAGGATCAAAATTAGGAGATTGAATGATTGGGTAGGAATATACCCATCAAAGAGGATGAAAACTAGGACTCGTATGATTGGGTAAGAATATGCTGATTAGAGAGGATCGAAACTGGGAGATCGTATGATGGGATAGAAATATGCCCATCATAGAGCATCAAAATTGGGAGATCATATGATGTTGTAGGAATATGCTCCTCATAAAGGATCAAAAACTGGGAGATTATATGATGAGGTAGGAATATCTCCATTACAGAGGATTAAAATTGGGATATCATAAGATGGGGTAGGAATATGCCCTTCACTGATGATCAAAATTGGTAGATCATATGATGGGGTAGGAATATGCTCATTATAGATGATTGAAATAGGAAGATCATATAAAGGGTTTGGAATATGCCCATCAGTGAGTATCAAAACTAAGAGATTGTATGATGCGGTATGAATATACCCATCACAGAGGATCAAAACTGGGAGATCATATGATGGGGTAGGAATATGCCCATCACATAAGAGCAAAAATAGGAGATCATATAATTGGGTAGGAGTAAGCCCATCACGGAGGATCCAAACTAAGAGTTCATATGATAGGGTGGGAACATGCCCATTAAAGTGGCTCAAAACTAGGAGATCATAAGATGGGTTAGGAATATGCCCGTCATCGAGGATCAAAATAGGGAGATTATTTGATGGGGTAGGAATGTGCCCATAATAGAGGATTAAAACTATGAGATCGTATAATGGGGTTTGAATATACCCATCATAAAGGATCAAAACTGGGAGATCGTGTGATGGGGTAGAAATATGCCCAACATAGAGGATCAAGACTGGAATATAATATGATGGGGTTGTAGTATGCCCTCACAGAGGATTAAAACTAGGAGATCATTTAATGGAGTAGGAATATATAAATCATAGAGAGTTGAAACTGGGAGATCGTATGATGGGGTAGGAATATGCCGATCATATGGGAACATTACTGAGAGATCATGAGATTGTGTAAGAATTTTCTCATTTTAGAGGATCAAAATAAGGAGATTATATGATGGGATCGAAATATGCCAATTCTAAAAGTTCAAAACTAGGAGATCGTATGATGGGTTAGGAAAGTACCCATCATAGAGGATCAAAATTGAGAGATCGTATGAGGAGTTAAAATATACCCATCATAGAGGATTAAGACTGGAAGATCAGATGATTTGGTCGGAATATGCCCATGACAGAGGATCAAAAATGGGAGATCGTGTGATGGGGTAGGACTTTACCCGTCACATAGGATCAAGAATCGAAGATCGCATGATGGGGTAGGAATATGTCTATTACCAAGGAACAAAAATAGGAGATCGTATGTTGGGGTAGGAATATGCCCATCATAGAGTATCAAAACTAGGAGATCAATGGATGGGGTAGGAATATGCACATCACAGAGGATCAAAAGTATGAGATCATATGATAGCATAGGAATGTGCACTTCATAAAGGATCAAAACTGGGAGATCATATGATGGTGTAGGAATATGCCCATCAAAGATGATTAAAACTAGAAGATCGTATGACAGGGTAGTAATATGCCCATCATAAAAAATCCATACTGGTAGATTATATGATGGGTAAGGAATATGCCTATCATTGAGGAACAAATCTCGGAGATCATATGATGGGGTAGGAATATGCCTATCATGGAGGATTGAAATTTGGAGAATATATGATAAGGTAGGATTATGCTTATCACAAAGGATCAAAATTGGGAGATCGTATGTTGGGGTAGGAATATGCCCAACACTAATGATCAAAATTGGCAGATCATATGATGGGTTAGGAATATGCCCATCATAGAGGATCAAAATAGGAAGATCATGTAAAGGAGTAGGAATATGCACATCACTGAGGATTAAAACAAAGAGATCATTTAATTGGGTAGGAATATACCAATCATAGAAGATCAAAAGTGGGAGATTGTTTGATGGGATAGGAATATACCCACCATAGAGGAAGAAAAATAGGAGATCGTATAATTGGTTAGGAATATGCCCATCGCAGAGGATCAAAATTAGGAGTTTATATGATGGGGTGGGAATTTGCCTATCAAAGCAGATCGAAACAAGGAGATCATATGATTAGGTAGGAATATGCCCATCACAGATGATTAAAACTATGAGACCGTATAATGGGGTTTGAATATACCCATCACAAAGGCTCAAAACTGGGAGATCATGTGATGAGGTAGAAATATGCCTAACATAGAGGATGAAGATGGGAAGATCATATGATGGGGCAGGAATATGCCCTCATAAAGGTCTAAAATTGGGAGATCATTCGATGGGGTCAGAATATAAAAATTATAGAGGATCAAAATTGGGAGATCGTATGATGCGGTAGGAATATGCCCATCACAGAGGAACATTACTGGAATATCATGAGATTAGTTAGGAATTTGCCCATTATAGAGGATCAAAATAACGAGATCATATGATGGGGTAGAAATATGCTCATCATAGAAGATCGAAATTAGGAGATCATATAATGGGGTAGGAAAATGCCTATCACAGAGGATCAAAACTGGGAGATTGTGTGAGGGTTGCAATATGCCCATCACAGAGGATCATGACTGAAAGATCATATGATCGGGTAGGAATATGCCCATCACAGAGGATCAAAACTGGGAGATAGTGTGATGAGGTAGGAAATACCCATCACAGAGGATCAAGACTCAGAGATCGCATGATGGGGTAGGAATATGCCCATCACAGAGGAACAAATCTAGGAGATCGTGTGATGGGGTAGGAATATGCCCATTATAGAGGATCCAAACTTAGAGATCAATGGATGGGGTAGAAAATAAACACATCACAGAGGATCAAAACTAGGAGATCATATGATAGGGAAGGAATATGCCCATCATAGAGGATTGAAACTGGGAGATCATATGATGGCATAGGAATATGCCCATTAAAGAGGATTAAAACTAGAAGATTGTATGATGGGGTAGAAATATACCCATCATAAAGGATCCAAACTAGTAGATTATATGATGGGGAAGGAATATGCCTATCATAGAGAATCAAAACTTGGAGATCATATAATTGTGTAGGAATATGCCTATCATGGAGGATTGAAATTGGGAAATTATATGATGAGGTAGAATATGCTCATCACAGAGGATCAAAACTAAGAGATCATATGATGGGGTAGGATTATGCCCATGAAAGAGGATCAAAACTGGGAGATTGTATGATGGGGTAAGAATATAATCATCATAGATGATCAAAACTCGGAGATCGTGTGATGGGGTAGAAATATGCCCATCACAGAGGATCGAAACTGGGAGATAGTATAATGGGGTGGCAATATGCCCACCACAGAGGATCAAGACTTGGAGATCTTATGATGGGGTAGGAATATGCCAATTATTGAGGATTTAAATTGGGAGATTTTATGATGGGGTAAGAACATGTCTATCACGGAGGATCAAAACTTGGAGATCAAATGATGGGGTATAAATTTTCCCATCACAAAGGATCCAAACTTGTATCTCATATGATGGGGTAGGAATATGCCCATCACAGAGTATCAAAACTAAGAGATCATATGATGATGTGGGAATATGTCCCTCACTGCGGATAATAACTAGCAGATTGTATGATGGGGTATGAATAGGCCTATCATAGAGGTTCAAAATTAGGAGATCATATGATGGGGTGGGAATAAGCCCAACACAAAGGATCAAAATTTGGAGATCATATGATGGGGTAGGAATATACCCATCATAGAGGATCAAAATTGGGAGATCATATGATTTGGTGGGAATTGGCTTATCGTAGAGGATTAAAACATGGACATCATGTGATGGGGTGGGGATATCAACATCACAGATGAGCAAGATTGGAAGATCATATGATAGGGTTAGAATATGGCCATCACAGAGGATAAAAATTAGGAGGTTATAGGATGGGGTACGAATATACCCATCATAGAGGATCAAAACTGAGAGATTGTATGATGGGGTAGGAACATGCCCATCACAGAGGAATAAAATTGGGAGATCATATGGTGGGGTAAGAATATGACCATTACAAAGGATCAAAACTGGGTGATTGTATGATTGGGTAGGAATATGCCATCATATTAGATCTAAACTAGGAGATCATATGATGGGGTAGAAATATGCCCATCAAAGAGGATTAAAACTAGGAGATCTTCTGATGGGGTACAAATATGCCCATTATAAAGGATCCGAACTGGTAGATTATATGATGGGGAAGGCATATGACTATCATAGAGGATCAAAACTTTGAGGTCATATGATGGGGTAGGAATATGCCTATCAAGGAGGATTGAAATTGGGAGATGATATGATGAGGTAGGAATATACTCATCATAGAGGATCAAAACTAAGAGATTGTATGATGGGGTAGGAATATGCCCATCAAAGAGGATCAAAACTAGGAGATCGTATGATGAGGTAAGAATATAACCATCATAAATGATCGAAAATGGGAGATCATGTGATGGGTGGAAATATGCCCATCACAAAGGATCGAAATTGGGAGATAGTATGATGGGGTGGCAATGTGCCCACCATAGAGGATCGAGACTGGGAGATCTTATGATGGAGTAGGAATATGGCCATTATAGAGGATCAAAATTGGGAGATTATATGATGCGATACGAATATGTCTATCACAGAGGATCAAAATTAGGGGATCAAATGAGGAAGTATAAATATGCCCATCACAGAGGATCAAAACTTGTATATCATATGATGGGGTTGGAATATGCCCATCACAGAGTATGAAAACTGAGAGATCATATGATGATGTGGGAATATGCCCCTCATAGAGGATCAAAACTAGAAGATCGTATGATGGGGTAGGAATAGGCCTATCATAGAGGATTAAAACTAGGAAATCGTATGATGGGGTGGGAATACACCCATCACTAAGGATAAAAATTGGGAGATCATATGATGGGTAGGAATATACCCATTACAGAGGATTGAAATTGGGAGATCATATGATTGGGTGGGAATAAGCTTAGTACAGAGGATCAAAACTTGGAGATCATGTGATGGGGTAGGAATATCAACATCACAGAGGATCAAGACTAGAATATTATGTTATAGGGTAAGAATATGGCCATCATAGAGGATTAAATTGGGAGATAGTATGATGGGGAAGGAATATACCCATCATAGAGGATCAAAATTAGGAGATCGTATGATGGGGCAGGAATCTGCCTATCACAGGGAAATAAATTTGGGAGATTATATGATGGGGTAAGAATATGCCATTACAGTAGATCAAAATTGGGAGATTGTATGATGGGGTAGGACTATGCCCATTACATTGAATTGAAACTTGGAGTCATATGATAGTGTAGGAACATGCCGATCACAAATGATCCAAATTGGTAGATTATATGATGGGGAAGGAATACGCCCATCACAGAGGATCAAAACTGGGAGATCATATGATGGGGTAGGAATATGCCTATCATAGAGGATTGAAATTGGGAGATCATATGATGGGGGAGGAATATGCTCATCATAGAGGATCAAAAATGGGAGATCATTTAATGGGGTAGGAATATGCCAATCAAAGAGGATCAAAACTAGAAGATCATATGATGAGGTAGGAATATAACCTTCATAGATAATCAAAACTAGGAGATTGTATAATGGGGTAAAAATATGCCCATCACAAGGGATCAAAACTTTAAGATATATGATGGGGTGGCAAATACCCATTATAGAGGATCAAGATTGGGAGATCTTATGATGGGGTAAGAATATGCCCATCATAGAGAATCGAAATTGGGAGATAGTATGATGGGGTAGGAACAAGCCAATCACAGAGGATCAAAATTGGGAGATGGTATGATGGGGTAGGAATATGCCCATCATAAAGGAACTAAACTGGTAGATCATATGATGGGGTAAGAATATCTCCCTCACAGAGGAAAAAAACTAGGAGATCGTATGATGGGGCAAAAATATGCCCATCATAGAGCATCAAAACTGGGAGATCAATGGATGGGGTAGGAATATGCACATCATGGAGGATCAAAACTAGGAGATCATATGATAGGTAGGAATATGCCCATCATAGAGGATCGTGATTGAGAGATCATATGATGGGGTAGGAATATGCCCATCAAAGAAGATTAAAACTAGGAGATCATATGATGGGGTAGAAATATGCCCATTATAAAGGATCCAAACTAGTAGTTTATATGATGGGGAAGGAATATATCTACAGTAGAGAAACAAAATTGGGAGATCATATTATGGGGTTGGAATATGCCTATCATGGATGATTGAAATTGGGAGATTATATGATGAGGTAGTTATATGCTCATCACAGAGGATCAAAATTGGGAGATCATATGATGGGATAGGAATTGCCCATCAAAGAGGATCAAAATTGGTAGTTCGTATGATGGGGTGTGAATATGCCCATCATAGAGGATCGAGATTTGGAGATCTTATGATGGGGTAAGAATATGCCAATCATAGAGGATCAAAATTGAGGGATCTTATGATGAGGTAGGAATATGCCCATCATAGAGGATCAAAACTGGGAAATCATATGATGGTATAGGAATATACCCTTTATAGAGGAACAAAAATAAGAGATGGTTTAAAGGGGAAGGAGAATGCTGATCATAGAGGATAAAAATTAGGAGATTGAATGATGGGAAAGGAATATACTAATCACAGAGGATGAAAAGTAGGACATGTATGAATGGGTAGGAATATGCTAATCAGAGAGGATCAAAACTAGGAGATTATATGATGGGGTATAAATATGCCCATCATAGAGCATCGAAATTGGGATATCATATGATGTTGTAGGAATATGCTCCTCTCAAAGGATCAAAACTGGGAGATTATATAATGATGTAGGAATATCTCCATCACAAAGTATTAAAATTGGGATATCATAAGATGGAACAGGAAAATGCCCACCGTAATGATCAAAATTAGTAGATTATATGATGGGGTAGGAATATGCCCATCATAGAGGATCAAAACATGAAGATCATATAAAGGGTTAGGAATATGCCCATCACTGAGGATCAAAACTAAAAGATCGTTTGATGGGGCAGAAATATTCCAATCACAGAGGATCAAAACTGGGAGATCGTATGATGGGGTAGGAATATGCCCATCACATATGAATAAAAATAGGAGATCATATAGTTGGGTAGGAATAAGCCCATCATAGAGGATCCAAACTAGTAGTTCATATGATAGGGAGGGAATATGCCCATCAAAGTGGCTCAAAACTATGAGATCATAAGATGGGGTAGGAATATGTCCATCATAGAGGATCAAAACTAGGAGATTATTTGATGTGGTAGGAATATGCTCATAATAGAGGATCAAAACTATGAGATCGTATAATGGGGTTTGAATATACCCATCATAAAGGATCAAAATTGGGAGATCATGTGATGGGTTAGAAATATGCCCAACATAGAGGATCAAGACTAGAAGATCATATGATGGGGTTTGAGTATGCCCTCATAGAGGATTAAAACTGGGAGATCATTTAATGGGGTAGGAATATACCAGTCATAGAGGGATGAAACTAGAAGATCGTATGATGGAGTAGGAATATGCCCATCACAGAAGAAAAATACTGGGAGATCGTGAGATTGTGTAAGAATTTGCCCATTATAGAGGATAAAAATAAGGAGATCATATGATGGGGTAGGAATATGCCAATTCTAGAAGATCAAAACTAGGAGATCGTATGATGGATTAGTAAGGTGCCCATCATAGAGGATCAAAATTGGGAGATTATGTGAGGGGGTTGAAATATGCCCATCATAGAGGATCAAGACTGGAAGATCATATGATGGTGTAGGAATATGTCCATCTCAGAGGATCAAAAATGGGAGATCGTGTGATGCGGTAGGAATATACCAATCACAGAGGATCAAGACTTAGAGATCACATGATGGGGTAGGAGTATGTCCATCACCAAGGAATAAAATAAGGAGAAGGTATGTTGGGGTGGGACTATGCCCATCATAGAGGATCAAAACTAGGAGATCAATGGACGGGGTAGGAATTTGCACATCACAGAGGATCAAAACTAGGAGATCATATGATTGGGTAGGAATATGCACTTTATAGAGGATCAAATCTGGGAGATCATATGATGGTGTAGGAATATGCCCATCAGAGATGATTAAAACTAGGAGATCGTATGACAGGGTAGTAATATGCCCATCATAAAAAATCCATACTGGTAGATTAAATGATGGGGAAGGAATATGCCTATCATAGAGGAACAAAACTGGGAGATCATATGATTGGGTAGGAATATGCCTATGATGGAGGATTGAAATTGGGAGATTAAGTGATGAGGTAGGAATATGCTCATCACAAAGGATCAAAATTAGGAGTTTGTATGATGGGGTTGGAATATGCCAATCACTAATGATCAAAATTGACAGATCATATGATGGGGTAGGAATATGCCCATCATAGAGGATCAAAACAAGAAGATCATGTAAAGGGGTAGGAATATGCCCATTACTGAGGATCAAAACTAAAAGATCTTTTGATGGGGTAGGAATATTCCCATCACTGAGGATCAAAATTAGGAGATCATATGATGGGATGGGAATATGCTCTTCATAGAGGAACAAAAATCAGAGATCATATAATTGGGTATGAATTTGCCCATCACAGAGGATAGAAACTAGGAGTTCATATGATGGGGTGGGAATATGCCCATCAAGGCGATAATTGGGTAGGAATTTTCCCTCACAGAGGATCAAAACTAAGGGATCATATGATGGGGAAGGAATTTGCCCATCATAGATGATCAAAACTGGGAGATTATTTGATGGGGTAGGAATATGCCCATCACAGAGGATCGAAATAATGAGATCATATAATGGGTTTGAATATACCCATCACAAAGGATCAAAACAGGGAGATCGTCGGATGGGGTAGAATTATGCCCAACATAGAGGATCAAGATTGGAAGAACATATGATGGGGCATGAATTTTCCCTCCCAGAGGACTAAAATTTCGAGATCATTTGATGGGGTCGGAATATATAAATCATAGAGGATCAAAATTGGGATATCGTATCATTGGGTAGGAATATGCCCATCACAGGGGAACATTACTAGAAGATCATGAGATTGGTTAGGAATTTGCCCATTATAGAGGATCAAAATAAGGAGATCATGTGATGGGGCAAAAATATGCCCATCACAGAAGATCGAAACTAGGATATCATATGATGGGGTAGGAAAACGCCCATTACAGAGGATCAAAAAAGGGAGATCGTGTGAGGGTTAAATATGCCCATCATAGAGGATCATGACTAGAAGATCATATGATGGGAAGGAATATGCCCATCACAGAGGATCAAAACTGGGAGATCGTGTGATGGGGTAGGAAAATGCCCATCACCAAGGAACAAAACTAGGAGATCATACGGTGGGGTGGGAATATGCCCGTCATAGAGGCTAAAACATGGAGATCACTGGATGGGGTAGGAAACATGCACATCAAAGAGGATCAAAACAAGTAGATCATATGATAGGGCAGGAATATGCCCATCATAGAGGATCAAAACTGGGAGATCATATGATGGGGTAAGAATATGCCCATCAAAGAGGATTAAAACTAGGAGATCAAATAATGGGGTAGAAATACGCCCATCATAAATAATCCAAACTGGTAGATTATATGATGGGGAAGGAATAGGCCTATCATAGAGGATCAAAACATGGAGATCATATGATTGGTTAGGAATATACCTAGCTTGAAGGATTGAAAATTGGAGATCATATGATGAGGTAGGAATATGCTCATCATAGAGAATTAAAACTAGGAGATCGTAGGATGTGGTAGGAATATGCCCATCAAAGAGGATCAAAACTTGGAGATGATATGATGGGTAAGAATTTAACCCTCATAGATCATCAAAACTGGGAGATCATGAGATGGGGTACAAATATGCCCATCACAGAGGATCAAAATTAGGAGATATTATGATGTGGTGGCAAAGTGCCCATCCTAAGGATGGAAGACTGGGAGATATTATGATGGGGTAGGAATATGCCCAACATAGAGGATCAAAGTTGGGAGGTTATATGATGGGGTAGGAACATATCTATCACAGAGGATCAAAATTGGGAGATCAAATGATATGGTATGAATATGCCCATCACAAAGGATCTAAACTTGTATATCATATGATGGGTAGGAATATACCCATCACATAGTATCAAACCTAAAAGAGATCATATGACGATGTGGGAATATGCCCCTCACAGAGGGTCAACACTAGGAGATCATATGATGGGGTAGGAATAGGCATATCATAGAGGATCAAAACTGGGAGATTATATGATGGGGTGTGAATAAGCCCATCATAAAGGATCAAAATTGGGAGATCGTATGATGGGATAGGAATATACCCATCACAGAGGATCAAAACTAAATGATTGTATGATTTGGGTGGGAATATGCTTATCACAGAGGATCAAAACATGGAGATCATGTGATAGGGTAGGAAGATCAACATCACAGAGGATCAAGATTGGAAGATCGTATGATGGGGTAAGAATATAGACAGCACAGAGGATCCAAATTGGTAGATCGTATGATGGGGGTAGGAATATGCCCTTCATAAAAGAATAAAATTGGGAGATCATATGATGGGGCAAGAAGATGCCCATTACAGAGGATCAAAATTATGAGATTATATGATGGGGTAGGAATATGACCATCACATTGGATCAAAACTAGAAGATCATATAATGGGGTAGGAACATGCCCATCACAAAAGATCAAATCTGGGAGATCATATGATGGAGCAGGTATATGCCCATCAAAGAGGATCAAAACTTGGAGATCTTGTGATGTGGTAAGAATATGGCATTCACAGAAGATAAAAATTGGGAGATTGTATTATGGGGTAGGAATATGCCCATCACAATAGATCGAAACTAGGAGATCATATAATGTGGTAGGAATATGCAATTAAAGAGGATAATAAATGGGAGATCGTATGATGTGGTGGGAATATGCTATTACAAAGGATCCAAATAGGTAGATCATATACTTGGATGAGAATATTCCCATCATAGGGGATCAAAATTGAGAGGTCATATGATAGGATAAGAATATGCCCATCATAGAGGATCGAAATTGGTAGATCATATGATGGGGTGGGAATATACCCATCATAGAGGATTGAAACTGGTAGATCATATGGTGGGGTAGGAATATTCTTATCATAGAGGATCAAAATTGGGAGATCGTATGACGGGGTAAGAATATGCCCATCAAAGAGCATAAAAACTGGCAGATCTATGATGAGGTAGGAATATACGGATCATAAAGGTGTAAAACTAGGAGATCATATGATGGGGAAGGAATATGCCCAACACAGAGGATTAAAACTTGGAGTTCGTATGATGGGGTGGGAATATTCCCATCATAGAGAATTGAGACTAGAAGATCTTATGATGGGTTAGGAATATGCCCATTATAATGGATCAAAATTGGATAATTGTATGATTTGGGTGGGAATATGCTTATTACAGAGGATCAAAACATGGAGATCATGTGATGGGGTAGGAATATCAACATCACAGAGGATTAAGACTGGAAGATCATATGATGGGGTAAGAATATAGCCATCACAAAGGATCAAAATTGTAGATCGTATGATAGGGTAGGAATATGCCCTTCATTGAGGAATAAAATTGGGAGATCATATGATAGGGCAAGAAGATGCCCATTACAGAGGATCAAAATTATAAGATTGTATGATGGGGTGGGAATATGCCTATCACATTGGATCAAACCTAGAAGATCATATAATGGGGTAGGAATATACCCATCATAAAGAATCAAATCTGGGTGTTCATATGATGGAGTAGGTATATGCCCATCAAAGAGGATCAAAACTAGGAGAGCTATGATGTGGTAAGAATATTCCCATCACAGAAGATCAAAATTGGGAGATTGTATTATGGGGTAGAAATATGCCCATCACAATAGATCAAAACAAGAAGATCATATAATGTGGTAGGAATACCATTACAGAGGATTAGAACTAAGAGATCGTAAGCTATTGTAGGAAAATGCCCATTAAAGAGGATAAAAAATGGGAGATCGTACGATGTGGTGGGAATATGCCTATTACAAAGCATCCAAACTGGTAAATCATATACTTGGATGAGAATATTCCCATTACATGGGGTCAAAATTGAGAGGTTTTATGATGGGATAGGAATATGCCCATCATAGAGGATCAAAACTGGGAGATCATATGATGGGGTGGGAATATACCCATCATAGAGGATTGAAACTGGGAGATCATATGGTGGGGTAGGAATATTCTTATCATAGAGGATCAAAATTAGGAGATCATATAATGGGGTAAGAATATGCCCATCACAGAGCATAAAAACTGGCAGATCTATGATGGGGTAGGAATATACGGATCATAAAGGAGTGTAACTAGGATATCATATTATGGGGATGAAATGTGCCCAACATAGAGCATTAAAATTGGGAGTTCGTATGATGGGGTGGGAGCATTCCCATCATAGAGAATTTAGACTTGAAGATCTTACGATGGGTTCGAAATATGCCCTTTACAGAGGATCAAAACTTGGAGATCTTATGAAGGGGTAGGAATATGCCCTTCATATAGGATCGAAACTGGGATATCATATGATGGGGTAGGAATATGCCCATCGTAAAGGAACAAAAATGGGAGATGGTATAATGGGGAAGGAATATGCCGATCAGAGAGGATAAAAACTAGGAGATTATGTGATGGGGTTGGAATATGCCCATCACAGAGAATGAAAATAGGGAGATCATATGATGGGCTAGGAATATGCTCATCATAAAGTGTAAAAATTGGGAGATCATATGATGGGGTAGAAATATGCCAATTAAAAATGATAAAAATTATGAGGTTGGAATATACCCATCTTAGAGGATCAAAATCGAGATATCATATGATGGGTTAGGAATATGCCCATCATAGAGGACCAAAATTGGGAGATCATAAGATGGGGTAAGAATATGCCCATTACTGAGGATCAAAATTGGGAGATCATATAATAGCGTAGTAATATACCCATCATAGAGAAAAAAACTATGAGATCATTTGATGGGGTAGGAATATGCCCATCATAGAGGAATAAAATTAGAAGATCATATGATGGGGTAAGAATATGCCCATTATAGAGGATCAAAATTGTGAGATCATTTGATGGGGTAGGAATATGCCCATCACATTGGATCAAAATTAGGAAATCATATGATGGGGTAGGAATATGCCCATCATAGAGGATCAAATCTGGAGATCGTATGATAGGGTAGGAATATGCCCATCCGAGAGGATCAAAACTAGGAGATCATATGATGTGGTAAAAATTGGCCCATCATAGAGGATCAAAATTAAGAGATTGTATTATAGGGTAGGAATATGCCCATCACATTAGATCAAAACTAGGAGATCATATAGTGGGGTTAGAATATGCCCATCATAGAGGATCAAAACTGGAGATCATATGACAGTGTAGGAATACACCCATTAAAGCAGATCAAAACTGGGAGATCGTATTATGTGGTGGGAATATGCCTATTATAAAGGATCCAAACTGGTAGATCATATAACAGAATAGGAATATGCCCATCACAGAGGATCAAAATTGAGAGATCATATGATGGGGTAGGAATATGCCCATCAAAGAGGATCAAAACTGGGAGACCATATGATGGGGTGTGAATATACATATCACAGAGGATCAAAATTGGGAGATCATATGGTGGGGTAAGAATATTTATATCATAGAGGATCAAAATTGGGTGATCGTATAACGGGGTAGGAATATGTCCATCCTAGAGCATAAAAATTGGCAGATCTATGATAGGGTAGGAATATACCCATCACAGAGGAGTGAAACTAGGAGATCGTATGATGGGATAGGAATATACCCATCACGGAGGATCAAAAGTGGGAGATCATATGATGGGACGGGAATATGCCCATCATAGGGAATCGAGACTTCGAGATTTTATGATGGGTTAGGAAAGTGCCCATTATAGGGCATCAAAAGTGGCAGATCTTATGAAGGGTTAGGATATGCCCTTCAAAGAGGATCAAAACTATGAGATCATATAATGGTGTGGGAATAGGCTTATCACAAAAGATCAAAATAGGGAGATCACATGGTGGGCTAGGAATAAGCTCTTTATAGAGGATCAAAATTAGGATATTATGTGATGGGGTAGGAATATACCCATCACAAAGGATTGAAACTGGAAGATCACATGATGGGGTGGGAATATTATTGACCTTATTTTTGTACGAGGTCAGTAGGACCAATCTAAACCCTAGGATTTACCAAGATCTTCAATCAATCCAAAACAAATCCATATTTCAAATCAAAATTTAAGGTTCAAAGCCTTGTCCAATGAATTTTCAAACATTCAAACCCACATCAAATGACCACCGATTCATGATATATCAAATGCATATTGATTAGGCATGTTGCAAGGATCTAGTCTCCAAATTTGAGCTCAATCTAAGATCTCTAACAATAAAAACTGGATTGAAAACCAAAAGCTATAAAACATTCAAATATTTATGGCCTATGTCATTGGACCTGCTACCTAGTGGATATTGACCTTGGAGCCTTCTCCAAACCCTCTGATTATATCCTAGCCCTTTTTGATCATATGTTAAACATTAAACTACAACTTGGTGGACTCATTTTGACCCTTAGTTGATAAGGGGCTAAGATGACCAAAATACACTTAGAGGTATGAATAGTCATTTCAAATTAAATGACCCTATCTTTGGATCGAACCACTTCCATTTAACTCCAAAATATTAAAACAAACATGTTGGACCTAATCCCTGCCCTTGGGTCAACCTGGTTGACCAAGCCAAATAGGGTTGACCAAAATACCATTTTAGGCTCTATATAGTCATTTTTACTAAATTAAATTCTCCAAACCCTGTGATGACCTCCAACATACTTAGAATATCATTTTAAATTAGTTAAACCCTAATTCGACTTTAGGTTCATCTAGTTGACCAAGTCAACCAAAGTTAACCAAAAAGTACATTAAGGGTTTAAATGGGTTTTTTTAACCCATTCAACCTATTCAACCTATTTAAATCAAATTATTATCTTCAACCCCACAGAGGATTGAAACTAGGAGATTGTTTGATGGGGTAGGAAAATGCCCATCACAGAGGATCTAAACTTTGAGATCATATGATGTGGTTGGAATATACCCATCACAAAAGATCAAAACTGGGAGATTGTACGAAGGGATAGAAATATGCCTAACATAGAGGATCAAGATTGGAAGATCATATGATAGGGTAGGAATATGCCCATCATAGGGATCAAAAGTAGATCATTTGATTGGGTGGGAATATACATATAAGAGAGGATCAAAACTGGGAGATCGTATGATGAGGTAGGAATTTGCCCATCACAGAGGAACATTATTAGGAGATCATGAGATCAGGTAGGAATATGCCCATTATAGAGGATCGAAATAAGGAGATCATATGATGGGGTAGAAACATGCCCATCACAGAAGATCAAAACTAGGAGATCATATGATGGGGTTGGAAAATGCCCATCACAAAGGATATAAATTGGGAGATGGTGCGAGGGGTTGAAATATGCCCATCATAGAGGATCAAGATTGAAAGATCATATGATCAGGTAGGAATATGCCCATCAAAAAGCATTAAATAAGGAGATCATAAGATCGGGTAGGAGTATATGCCCATCATAGAGGATCAAAACAAGGAGATAGTATGATAGGGTTGGAATATGCCCTTCATAGAGGAACAAAAATGTGAGATGGTATAATGGGGAAGGAATATGCCCTTCACAGAGGATCAAAACTAGGAGATCATAAGATGGGGTAGGAATATGCCCATCATTAAGGATTAAAATTGGCAGATCATATGATGGGGTAGGAATATGCCCATCATAGAGGCTCAAAATAAGAAGTTCATATAAAGGGGTAGTAATATACCTATTATAGAGGATCGAAACTAGGAGGTCATATGATGGGGTAGGAATATGCTCATCATAGAGGAACAAAAATAAGAGATCGTATAATTGGGTAGGAATATTCCCATCATAGAGGATCAAAACTAGGAGTTCATATGTTGGGTTAGGAATAATCCCATCATAGAGGATCAAAACTAGGAGATCGTATGATGGGGTAGGAATATGCCCATCACAGAGGATCAAAACTTGGAAATTATTTGATAGGGTAGGAATATGCCCATCATAGAGGATCAAAATAAGGATATCGTATGATGGGGTAGGAATACGCCCATCATAAAGGATCGAGATTAGGAGATCATGTGATGGGATAGAAATATACCCAACATAGAGGATCAAGACTAGAAGATCATATGACAGGGTAGAAATATATCAATCATAGAGGATCTAAATTAGGAGATCGTATGATGGGGTAGGAATATACCAATTACATATGATCAAAATTAGGAGACCGTATGATGTGGTAGGAATATGCCCATCATAGAGGAACATTACTAGAGATCATGAGATCGGGTAATAATAAGCCCATTATAGAGGATCGAAACTAGGAGATCACATGATGGGGTAGGAATATGCCCATCACAGAAGATCAAAATAAGGAGATCATATGATGGGTAAGAAAATGCCTATCACAGAAGATCAAAACTAGGAGATCATGTGATTGGTAAAATATGCCCATCATAGAGGATCAAGACTGGATAGTCATATCATGGGGCAGGAATTTACCCATCATAGAGGATCAAAACTATGAGATCGTATGATATGGTAGGAATATACCTATAAATGAGGGTCAAAACTGGGAGATCACTTTATGGGGTACAAATATGCCCATCACAAAGGAATAAAATTGGAAGATTATATGATGGGGTAGGAATATGCCAATCATAGAGGATAGAAACTAGGAGAGCATATTATAGGGTAGGAATACGCCCATTATAGAGGATCAAAACTGGGAGATCATATGATCGGGAAGGAATATGTCCTTCAAAGATGATCAAAACTAGGAGATCGTATGCTGTGGTAGAAATATGCCCATCATAAAGGATCCACATTGATAGATCATATGATGGGGAAGGAATATGGCCATCATAGAGGATCAAAATTGTGAGATCATATGATGGGGTAAGAATATGCCTATCACATAGGATTGAAATTGGGAGATCATATAATGGGGTAGGAATATGCTCATCACGGAGGATCAAAACTAGGAGATCATATGTTGGGGTAGGAATATTCCCTTCAAAGAGGATCAAAACTAGGAGATCGTATGATAGGGTAGGAATATACCCGTCATAGATGATCAAAATTAGGATATCGTGTGATGGGGTATAAATATGTCCATCATAGAGAATCAAAATTGTGAGATCATATGATGGGCTGGTAATATGCCCATCATAGAATATCGAAACTAGGGTATCTTATGATGGGGTAGGAATATGCCCATTATTGAGGATCAAAATTGGGAGATCCTATGATTGGGTAGGAACATGCTTATGACAGAGGATCAAAACTGGGAGATCATATGATGGGGTAGAAATATGCCCATAACAAAGCATTAAAACTGGGATATCATATGACGATGTTAGAATATGCCCCTCATAGAGGATCAAAACTGGGTGATCATATGATGGGATATGAATAGGCCTATCATAAAGGATCAAATGTGGGAGATCGAATGATGAGGTAAAAATAAGCCCATCTCAAAATATCAAAATTAGGAGATCGTATTATGGGGTAGGAATATACCCATCTTCGAGGATCAATACAAAGAGATCATATAATGTGGTAGGAATATGCCCATCAGAGATGATCAAAATTAGGAGATCGTATGATGGAGTAGAAATATATCCATCATAAAGGATCAAAACTAGGAGATCATATAAAGGGGTAAGAATATGCCCATCACAGAGGAACATTACTGGAAGATTATGAGATCAGGTTGGAATATGCTCACTATAGAGGATTGAAACTAGGAGATCAGATGGTGGGGTAGGAGTATACCCATAACAGAAGATCAAAACTAGGAGATCGTATAATGGGGTAGGAAAATACCCATCTTAGAGGATCAAAATAGGGAGATCATGTAAGGGGTTGAAATATGCTCATCATAGATGATCAAGACTAGAAGATCATATGATGGGGTAGGAATATACCCATCATAGAGGATCAAAATAGGGAGATCATATGATGGGGTAGGGATATACCCACCATAGAGGATCAAAAATGGGAGATCACATGATGGGGTTGGAATATGCCCATTATAGAGGAACAGAACTAGGGGATTGTATGATGGGGTAGGAATATGCCCGTGACAGAGGATTGAATCTGGGAGATCTTTGGATGGGATAGTAATATGCCCATCACAGAGGATCAAAACTAGGAGATCTTATGATAGGTAGGAATATGTCGATCATAGAGGATAGAAACTCAAGGATCATATGATGGGGTGGGAATATGCCCATAAAAGAAGAACACAACTCAGAGATTATATGATTGGGTAGAAATATGCCCATCATAAAGGATCCAAATTGGTAGATTATATAATGGGGAAGGAATATGCCTATCATAGAGGATCAAAACTAGCAGTTCATATGATGGGGTAGGAATGTGACTATCGTAGAGGATTAAAATTGGGAGATCATATGATGAGGTATGAATATGATCATCATAGAGGATGAAAACTAGGAGATCGTATGATGGGGTAGGAATATGCCCATCACAGAGGATCAAAACTGGGAGATTGTATAATGAGGTGGAAATATGCCCATCCTATAGGGTTAAAATTAGGAGATCGTATGATGGGGTAATAACATGCATATCACAAAGGTTCAAAATTGGGAGATGGTGTGCTGGGGTAGGAATATGCCCATTATAAAGGATCCAAACTAGTAGATAATATGATGGGATAAGAATATACCCATCACAAAGGAATAAAACTAGGAGATCGTTTGATGGGGTAGAAATATGCCCATCATAGAGGATAAAAACTAGGAGATCAATGGATGGGGTAGGAATATGCACATCATAGTGTATCAAAACTATGAGATCTTTTGATAGGGTGGGAATATGCCCATCATAGAGGATCAAGACTGGGAGATCATATGACGGGGTAGGAATATGCCCATCAAAGAGGATTAAAACTACGAGATCGTATGATGGGGTAGAAATATGCCCATCATAAAGGATCCAAACTAGTAGGTTATATTGAGTGAAAGTCAGAGAACGTCTGTTATTTCTAGAGAGAGAACATCTACAATTTCTAGAGAGAGAAAGTTTATTTTTTTTTCAAATTTTATATTCACAGTTTTTCAATCACTTTTTGCGGCTGAGTGCTCGGGCATGGCGGCGGAAGGCTGCCGGTCATCTTTTCCTTTGTCGGAGTCTTCTGAACTTCGGTATCTTCGTACAGCATTGGATCTTCAAGATGATATTGATTGTCGTTGAAGGGCAAGAGGAGAGTTGGTCATTTTTGAAAGGATTGTTTCACAGCAAGATAAGGTTTCTCTGGTCGAAGGTAAAGGAAAGAAGGTGGTTTCATCTTTTGAAAATAAGTTTGCTGGCCCGACGGTTTTACAAAATTTCTCTCCTGATCCGGGGGCTTCCTCCTCGGGAATGAAAATTTTTGTGAATCGTTCTGAGAATTCAAGTGCAATCTCTGTCCCTTAGAGCAAGATAAACGCGAATTCCCTTAGTTCGGTGAGCAAAGAATTTCATTTCCCTAATAAGTTGCCGATTGCATCAGAGAGACGTATTGTCACGCTAACTATAATTTTGGATAATCAGGGGAATTCCAATTTGGATTTGTTGGAAGTTAGGAAATGTGTTTCAGCAGATTTAGGTGATTGATTGGCTACTCCTGCTAATCCTTTTAGAGTAGAGGTCAATCCACATGGTTTCAAGTCTGGTCTGGTTGATAAGGAAGTCTCGTTTGCAGATAAGGTTACTGGTGCTTTGCCTAAGAAGAAGTTCCATGGGTTGAATGATACAAATGGAAATAAAAAACCTTACATCAAGTTAGACTTCAAGGCAGAAGATGTGGTGATGTCTGCTGATGGTATGGCAGTGAAGTTATGCGAAGAAACCAAAAATCTTAATGCTAATAGGTTGGTTAATTCATTAGTATTTAAGGTATTTGGAAAGGAGATGTCATCACACTTGGTTGCGTGGGAAGTAAGGCACCAATGGAATAAGTTTGGTAAATTTCATTTTACTACACTTGGAAAAGGTTGGTTTTTTTGCTCGTTCAATTGCTATGAATCAATGGAGGCAGTTCTTTCAGGTGGTCCCTAGTTTGTAAATGATCACATAATAGGCATGGAAAAATGGAATCCAAAATTTTCAATGTTATCTATGAAGGGTTTAACTTCTCCAATTTGGATCAGGATGCCTCACCTTCCTCTTCATTGCTGGGATGAACAGAATATTGCAAGAATTGCATCCAGGATTAGTACTCCCCTTATGTTGGAGGGAAATTTGTTTTAATGGGGGAGAAGAGAATTTGCTAGAATTTGTGTGAGGGTGAAGATTGACCAAAGTCTTCATTTAGGGGTCTGGTTAGAGAGTATTTCGGGGAGATTTTTTCAAAGAGTTGAATATGAAAAAATCTCTTCTTTTTGTTTCCACTGTGGGATGATTGGTCATGAGAAACCAGATTATATTAAGGAGAGTTCTATTCCTACGGAGAAGAAGGATGCTAGCAAGGAAGGTGGGATGGAAAATGGAGTGGGAAAGGAGTCTGAGGTGTTGGATTCAATTTCTTATGGTCCTTGGGTATTTGTTAATCGTAAGAAGGGAAGAGGAAGGGGCCATTGCAGAGTTTTTGTTAATACTCCTAATATGAAATTTGTAAAGAATAAGAGTTCTCTTGAATAGTCTCTACTGCCGGTTCAGAAGTTGGTCATCCCGGAGAGGGAGCGTGTTGTCCAAGGTAAGGAAGAACTCTAGAAACCCACTGGTGATAAAGGTTTGGTTGCTAATAGTGTGGTCGAGGCTACTATAAATATGGCTAACAATAATATTTTGGTGAATTTAAATAATAAGACAGTATTTGAAACATCTTCGGTGGAGCTTCATTGTAAGAATAAGGATGTTGCCTCTGGATGTGATTCTGTAGATGCTGGTTTTAATGCAGCTGGTCTTCAGTCTTCAGCAAATGATTATGCTGTTATAGGTTGCTTGCGAACTCAAGCAGATCCAGATGGATTGCTTGCGAACTCTGGTATTCCCTATTCTAATTCTGTTAGTTTACAGACTATGAATGGTAGTGCTATTGAGAGGGATAATTTGGGAGTTAAGGTCGTATTGGAGAAAGATGGTGCTGAGGAAGGGGAAATTGTTGTCAAGGATTTGGGTTATAAAAGTCACTTGGAATTTCCTATTCATGAGGAGCCAGGGTTTTTCCATAGATTAGAGAAGGACTTATCAATGGAAAGGTCATCTGCTGGTAAAAAGGTAAAGCTACTAAAGGAGCTTAAATCCCTTGGCTCATCTAATATCATTGCTCAAAATAGGAAGTTGGAAGGTGGAAAATCTAAGAAGAATGGGGGTGCTACCCTCACTCTTAAAAAATGACTTCCTTGGCTTTTTGGAATTATAGAGGGGCCAAGAAAGTGGAGGCCGCTTTATATCTCAAGGAGTTGGTGAAAGATAACAATGTTATTTTTGTGGGCTTGCTGGAAACAAAGTTGAGTTCGGTGGATAACTCTCACATTTTAAGTTTGTTTGGAAGTAATTGGGATTCGTATCTGGTTCCTTCTGAAGGTCTCTCTGGAGGTTTGATGGTGTTATGGAGAAAGGATCTAGCTGCATTCTCGGTGATTGAACATTCTGCTCAAGTGATTATTGGGAGTTTGGAAATCCTTAATAAGGGCTGTTGGAAGGTGGCGTCGGTTTTTGCAAGTCTGAAAGCTGTAATTAGGAAATGATTTTGGGAATGTTTGGAGAGACATTGTTCTGTTGATTATCCTATGGTAGTTGGTGGAGATTTTAACTGTGTTGTCTCAGGAAGAAAAAAGAGGCGGGAAAAGATTCATCATGTCTCAAGGCTCTATGGATATGGAGAATTTCATGATTCATAATGATCTCCATGAGGTGGGGTCTATGGGTCCCAAGTTCACATGGTGCAATAATAAATCAGAAGGTGCTCGAATTTTAGAGAAATTGGATAGATGTCTTATTAATTCCACTGCTTTGAATTCCATTCATCTTGCACTGGTGAAATACCTTTCAAGGATAGCCTCAGACCATTGTCCTATTATTTTGGAAATTTTTAAACCTGTGGGGATTAGTAATAGAGGGATACATTTTGAAGATGTGTGGTCATCTTACCACGGGGCTGCTACTATTGTGGAGAAAATGTGGAAGAAGTGTGGACCTCCGAAAGGACAACAAACAAACACCGCCGCCCCGCGAAGGGAGACAGTATTTGTTGCCAATGGAAGGGCAGATTCGATCATGCATACGATTAACCATTGAGGATAGCGGCTCTCACCAGCACACCCCGATGGGTAATAATATATATGATATGATCGTAACGGGTTTCCCCCACTCGATACATCAGCTTGAATGGGGTTTATTTGAGAGTGGGATTCGGTTTCCCACGGGCGCAAGCCCCCGTGGTTAATTACATCTCAAGCCGGGGCCTGAGAATACTCTCGATTAAGGATTCTATATTATTCTTTCTAAATTGGGATTGGCACATAGGGTGGAGACTAGGAAATCCTACTTAAAGGAAAAGAAGGGTTCAACTAGGCTTAGTCAGCATACACGGCTCAGATCAACACCCGGAGGGACTAAGGTAGTGAGAAGCAATTGAAAAAAAAGAAATAAATCATGTACTCAAAGAATATAGAAGAGAAAGATGGAAGTGGCGTCATCCGTGTGACGCAGACAGGCAGGGTTTATAGCCTCTGAAGGAAAGGAGGCTTACCCACCGATGAGGCGTACTACGAGATACTAGTAGCCTTGAATCCTAAATCTAATGGGTTTAGTATTCTACGCAACACTAAAACCCGTGTCCTAGCTAATGCATTCTGGGCTTATATCCTGCCTGAAAAGGAAAGCCAGCTAACCACCTAAGCGTATAAAATCCATGCTGTCCAAGTCTTTATGAAAGATGGGTAGGTAGTTTGGTTATTGGAAGTAGGGCCGACGTCTAGAGAGTCTCCTAAAATGTCCCTGGACTTATGTAGGGTGTATGCTCCTAAGACTAATGCAATTAAAATTTTAATTTAATTAGTTTCTAATGCAATGCATGCTGGTTAACGATCTCAAATCAAATATGCATAGAATTTTAAAAAGGCTTACAAAAATAGTTTTTTTTTAAAAAAGACTAGACTTCCCCAGATCCAGCACCTCATCCTCATAGGTCGGATTATCTGGACTCTGCCCGCAGGCGGGGAAGTGTCTTATAGCAAGGAGGGAGAGAATGCATCACTATGCATGCGGCCCTGGACGGTTCCGGCTATTCCCTATTTCGTTAGGTTTTTATATTATTTAATTCTTAAAATTTTAGAATTTTATTACGAGTAGAAAAGATTTGTTCCTAAGGAGCCTAACGAAATCAAGCCAAGCACATGCAAGGAAGAAACCTAAGAAAAGCAGGCAATTTCTACTGCGCACACAAAATAAACAAATCAATATAAATCCACAGAGCAGGGTAAGAAAGAGTCCACAGTCCACGGCAAGTGCCGTATAAGTACAACCCAGGGTCTGCAGAAAAGTAATGGTGGCCAGGCCCCACCGACAACATCCTGGATTCTAATCCTACTGAGTGACGCAAGTCTTAAATGCAAGGCCTTTCGTCTTCAAATCTTCGTCTTCGAGTGGATTGTCTTCCTCCAGATCTTCCTCCTTCGGATCATCCTCCTTTGGGTCATTCTCCAGAAGGGGTACCCAAATGAATAAGAAATTCCCTATGAAGGGCTTTTCTTTTTCTCTTTGGGTACCGAGTATTTGAAATGCCTTGCCTTTAAAGACTTTCACAACTCGATATGAATTATAAATTACATTATCAAAAAATAAAAATCTAAACTCAAACTGAACCTGCAAGGTTATCCTAATAAAAATCTCAAGCAGTTTAATATATCACATCCCAAGCAGTTATATCTGTGCAGAAAAGTAAACACACTTGGCCACGCTCTTATTTATTTGGGGGCTAAGCATTTTGGAGCACCTGTAGCAAGCATTTATAATTTATGATTTATCATATTAGCCCCCGTTTATTTTAGCGCTGCATGAGCGTGGCCACCTGTATAAGACCGAGTCAGTATAAAACGTCCCTAGCCTAGGGGTAGATCTAACGCACAAACAACAATATCGCAGATAAAATACAGTGCAGTAATAAAATAAACACTCACATCAAATCAACACAAACAGCACACGTGCCACATGCAAGAGCGATCACAACACAGAAAACAACTAAGAAAGAAAACACCGGCCTAACCTAGATCTAGAAGTGGTGCCCTAACACTCAATTCTACGTGTGTATAGAAAGTTTGTGTGGCATTGGATAGATTATATATTGGGTAGATGGTTTGAGTTGTTTTGTGTTAATATTTGTTGAAGGTTTGAAAAGGAGGATTTGGTTAAAGTTCAAATATTAGTGAATTAGGATCCATTTTAGTCAATTTAATTTGTGGATCAATTTTAATGCTTAGGGTAATAATATTTGAAGTTTAAATTGCATTAGTGATTGTTAGGAGGTCCGGGGCCCACCTATACACTAGGCTAAAAGGAGTCAAAAAGGGGATTATTAGAAATAGGTTGGGTCTAAGGGAGTTAGTATTTTTATTAAATACTAGATCTTACTATGAGTAATTAGACTGCTAGTTTGCTGAATTTGGAGTTTTCTAGGCAAAGTTATGATTTTAGGAGTTTCGGGCCCTAGTTATTGAACTACGGTTGACCGGAGAGTTGACTTTTCAAATTAGGTTGATCTTTGGAAAGTTAATATTTTTAATGAATAGTAGACTTTAATTAGAGTTGAGTGCTTTTTAGTTTACTTGATTTGTATTTTTCTGTAATTAGTTACGAATTTTAAAAGTTTGGGTATTATGAGTCTTTTAGGCTCGAGTTAGATTTGCTTCCCAATTTTATAACTCCTAGAATTAAAGTTTATTTTAATGATCTTTATTTAGTTAATATTTGATTAAGAGGTCATTAATGTTTTAATTAGATTTTAATTCAAGTTTATGTTCGAATTCTACCTCCTAGTGATTTCGTATGTTGATTGTAGTTTGATTGAAGATTAAGTGTTTTAATGCATTTTTTATTCAGACTATGATTGATTTTATCATTTTATTAATGAATTAAGGCAAACTAGCCCTAGGGTAACGTGCCACTAGGTTTTCTATGTTCAATGTCTCTATCCTAAAGGAACATGCATCCTAAGTCTAAGTTCTCTAAGACTCAGTCCTTAATTTTTGTCCTTAGGTGTCACTAGTGTTATAGGAGATAAAGAGATGTTTCTAACCCCTTAGACATTCGCACATGGGTAACTGGGTTCAAGGATCTATAATAAAATGAGACATGAAAATAATCTAATAATTGAAGTTTCTATAAGGTCCTAAAGGGTAGGGGAACGTACACACAGATAGGCTCCCTAGAGGCTATCTAAGTTTTAAGAAAACTCACAACACCGGGGGCTATGACCCGATGGTATCGCCCGTAGCACCCCCACCAGAATGAATGGGGGCGACTGATGCTCGGATCCGATTGTCCAAGCTCCTTCGTCTAGTGCTCCAGTTGCTCCTTGCTTTTACCTTCCCAAGAGTACCTCGCAAGAGCACAAAGAAAAGAACAAAAATTGGATGAGAGCAGAATCATGTTCAATATGCAAATAATCAAAATAAAATGCTATTAAATGAAAACATACCTTTTCTTTTGTCTGGATGTTAACTTGGTTGTTTGCTCTCCGAGACTGCCTGAGTTTGTAGGAACTCTCCTATATTGCTCCAAAAGCGGTCTTTATTTATTATTTTTATGGAATGTTAGCATCTCATTGATAGGCATGCTCTGTCAAAGTCCAAACATGCCTTTGCCCCACCCTTATTCCCATTCAGCATTTAAGCCAAATGCAAATAAGAGGTGGGAGAATTTGGATGCTATTTGATGTTCCCACGTTTTAAGAAAGCAATCGAAATATTTGACACAATGGCCCAAATCACCCCATATGAACTCAAAATAGCAAAGAAGAAAAATTGGTATTGAAACCAAAACCCAAATAAAATTTTCAACTCACATTTCTTTTGAAACTCGCCTTTGAGACCAAAAACAAATAAGAGAGAAAATGCATCCATAAAAAGAGAAACTGAAAGAGTCATCTAACATCAAATGTCTCCAATGCAAAACTATTCATAAAATTCTCAATCCCCAAAACAGCTCAAAGAACCTTCCACACAAAGTAACTCATAAAACCTTCCTATATAAAACCCACTATAACTTCTTCCGATGCAAAACAAATAACGAGCTTCTTTAACGTGGGGTGGATACTAACTTTATGAAAATCTTCTAACAAGAAGGTTTCATAAAGCTTTTTTTTTTTTTTTGATAAACATAACTCATAAAACCGTTCAACATAGAACAAAGCCATAGAATTATAAATTACTTAAAAAAGATAAACATGAATAAAGATGTTTTAGGATCACTGTAGAATTTCGATACTACTATATCTACACAAAGTAGGCAACATGTTTGAAAAACACAATCTTTCCCTAAGATTGCTACTACTGCTCCTCAGAACACATCCCATATTAAAAATTCTAATGAACTAGCATGCTTCAAATGTAATCACATAAGTCAGCTCACAAATACCCTCATTATTCTTTGGCACCTAGGTACATTGGTGATGAGGATAATATTGGTGATGTTTCACATGAGGATGTGGAAATATTTATCCATGCTATGGAGATGAATGGTTAGATTATCATGAAACCTAGGATCAAATAGCTATTGCAAAATGCATAATCATTAGTTCCCACACTAGTGAACATTAAAAGAAAACTCATATCTTTCACAAATATGCTTGTTACCATAACACGAGATGCAACTCATTATGGTGGAAGTACTACAAATATAATGTGTAAAGCCACATTCATTTGATGCGATCTCAAGGCCAAAAGATGTATTGTACTCTATTAAGTAGGTAGTGATAATGATATGAGATCGTGTGATGTACAATACATAAATTTTACTAATATTTAGCCAGTTTGTCCTAGTCTTTATAACCCATTGTTCTCTATTATGATAAATCCAACACTTGTGCTTTCAAATTTATAGGCAATAAATTAGGTCAAAACCATCAGAACATGCTAAATTGAAAATAATTGATAGGTTATGTACATCACACTACTCAAAACCTCCATTCGAAGCATTTATGTTATGCAACTTAAAAAAAAAATTGTAGTTCTTATACCATTACATATTACATATCACACTTTCAATCTAATGCATCTTCTATTAAGCAAGTGGAGAAACTTCATGCTAACGACAATTTCAAAAGAACCCTTAACTTAAATTTATAAATATGCATTTGCGTCAAAAATAAATAATATTGCAAGTCCCTCAGCCAACGAGAATGTATAAAAATTACCTCCAATCCATCTCCAAAATAGTTTGGGGCGTAAAGCGAGTAAAAATCTGCCTCTAACTCATCTCCAAATCAACTTGGAGTATAAAACCCATGAAAATCTGCATTCTTTCCTTACAAAACCAATGAGAAAAGCTCTAAAAAGAGAAACTGTAGGAATTTTCACATAGGAGCAAGACTCCCATATATGAACTCTTCACTGTA
Source organism: Dendrobium chrysotoxum (assembly GCA_019925795.1). Taxonomy (NCBI): domain Eukaryota; kingdom Viridiplantae; phylum Streptophyta; class Magnoliopsida; order Asparagales; family Orchidaceae; genus Dendrobium; species Dendrobium chrysotoxum. Next base: position 3,874,081 of record CM034304.1, read on the forward strand.
ATTATTAACATTTTTATGGAACATTGAATACGTCATTCAAGGCTAATGTTATAAATACACGTATTTTGTTTAAACTAGGTAATCATATTACCACAACTTATCACAAACTTTCTTAACAACTCTATGTAAAAAAAAAGAGAAAAAAAAAACTTCAAAATTCGTTGTCAAAAGTAATCATGCACTTAGACACATGAAGGAGCAAGATAACACAACACATATGATTATTAACAAGAGGGCAAAGCTTCAATTACCACATCCCTTTGGGTTTACCAACACAACAGTGAATGAAATATATTAAGTAATCACTTCAAGTATGCTTCATTTATCACATTTCCATAAAATTTTCATGGCCAAGTATAGCAACAAACTACCATCACTTGTTTCACACCCGCTTTTTTTTATTGTCACGAGAAAAGAGAGACTAAAAAAAACTACCCAGGCATGGTTAAGATTTATTATAAACCCAATCCTTCATATTACATGTGACGTTAATCATAACAAGAGAATAAATCTAACCACTATTGGTTCTCAACATAAATATCCATTCCAAATCTCACATTCTCAAGAAGTACAAAGAAGGGAAATGATATGAAATTTTGCATCTAAGTATACTCACAGCATGTGATTAAGAAGCCTTATATGCGAGCTTATGTTTCAAAGGCCACAACTATCCAAACATCACAATTTTTTTTTAATGGCATTTCACCCAACACCTTGTGTGCATATTTTGCTAAAGGATCAACATGACTTCTCGAGACTTTCCACAATTTCCACCTAGAACTCTAAATCATGTAAGCATGAATTACGTACAAGTCTCGCATACCAATTGTCCATACCCAAACAAGACGAATCAACACATGTTGCTTGAGTGAAAGAAAAGCCAACAGAAATTTAGTGATAATAAAAATAAAAAAAAAAGCATGAACACTCACACCTTTAGAAGGGAATGAAAGAAAGCCCCTTCTTTCTTATACTTAAGTGTAACAGAATCGTTTCATCTCAACTTTCTAGTCCAGTAAGACTTGGGAAGATCAAGAGAAATAATAAAGAATTTCTTCACTTACTGTAATCAAAATTCAGTAAGAGAAAACACAAATCAAACTAGAGAATATCTCTATTTCACTGACGTTCCATCCGCCCCCTTCCAACCTCATGCCCATCATTTTTTTTTTCTTAAGGAAGAAACATATATATATATATATATATGCTATCAAAATGCTTTGGCAACTATATGAAAGAAGCAGCCCAAATATATACATGATTCTCTTAAGATGGTTACGATTAATAGATTCAAGCATGCACGATAGGTGAGAGTAGAGTTAGCCAAGTAATCAACACCATGTATGAGGCCAACCATAGACACATCAATTTAAATTGCAATCTCACATTGTCACCTGATTCGTTCATTTAAAAAAAAAAAGGGGTATGTAATTTCTTTGGTCACAAAATATCTAACAAAGTAAAAACACAATGATTCCTTAAAACTCATCCACGAAATGTTCCTCAATCGTGGACCGCATCACAGTGACAATAATACGGAAGCTTCTTTTATGCATAGCTATCATCATGGATGTATGCGTGCATTTCAGTCAAAGAAAAAAAAAACTTCTTCTAAATCTGAGATTATGAGGTGTATGCAAGCGGAAACAGTTATGCACCTCTTTTGTGACATTTCATTGAATGGTTAGTGTGCAACGTCTAAGAGATGATACAAATTAATCTTTTTGAAACATGCTACCTCATCACACCTAGTTTCTTTTTTTCAAAGAAAAGCAAACTCAAAGCAGGAAACTACTCAAACTCAAACTAACTACAACTTCAACCCAAAAAAAAAAACTTGACTTTCAAAATCTTTTCATAACAACACAAGCGTGATCAAGAAAACTCTAACCCATTCAAGACACCAAAGCTTGCAGAAATTCAGCCCTTATTCTTCCCTCTTTTCTTTTTAAATCCAAATGAAGATATGTAGAAGAAGGAGGAGAAGGAGAAGAGAGCAAAGAAAGAGATATACCTGGGGTTGACGGAAGTTTCGGGTCACAGCACGGACGAGGCGGAATGATGGGGATTTCGGCCTGGGCTGGGACTCACGAACAAGTCCAGCTGCGGCTGGGTTCGCTCGAGCAGGAAGAGGTGCGAAGGGGCCAAGCTCCGATCTGGCTGGGGTTCGCGAGAGAGAGAGAATAGGAGGATTGGGGGCTGGTGTCAGGTGCCTTGCGAAATAGAGAAGGGAGAGAGGGAGGTCGCGAGAGCAGGGGGAAGGCTAGGACAACGAAGGGTCTCCTTTCGGCTGCTTGGGTCCGCCTGGGGTAAGTCACGAGCGGGAGGGAGAGAGCTCAAAGGCGTCGGCTAAGTAAGGGAGGGAGGAGGTCGAAATATGCTTGGGAAGAGAAGGCTTCGGTTTTGGTTGAGTTTCACGAACCGCAGTTACGAGAGAGAGAGGTTGCCAAATCCTAGCCCCCTTCGCCAAAGCAGAGGACCGAGAGCGATATCCTTGAGAGCAGTAGATATATCCATTAGATGCTCATTGACGTCGAACGCCAAAAATCAGGAAAAAAAAAGCCATAAGTTTTGAAATTCTTCTGTATATGTCGCCCGACGATCCACGAAAATCTCTTACTCAGCGAAATTTTGGCTGAAACGAACATCGCACTTGATCACACCCGTCGATGCAATCTCAGGATTTAGAAACAAATTTAAACTTATGCGGAAGTCAATTAAGCTGTAATTGAAATTAAATTAAATAAATTGAGATGAAAATCAAGTTCAAATCAAATCCGATTCGGTCCGATTCAGGTCAATTTGGGGTCAAATTTGATTTGATCAAATTAACATAATTAAAATTCAAATTAATTGTCGACTCAAGTCAAATCGAACTCGACGCGTCTAGGATGCTTTGATCGAGGCTAATTAGACTTTGTCGGGTCTAATTTGACTCGATTTGAGTCATCCTGAGTTCGAATTAGAGTAGGCTGGGTCCAATTAAGCTGATCAAAATATGCTCGAGGGTGCTCGCAAGAAAATCGAGGTCAACAAGAAGGATAGTGGGAATTACCTGGCCTCATCTCTCAACCTGAAATTTAAAAGAACTCTAAGAGCTCTTTTCTTTTGGAGTAGAGCTAAGTATAAAAAACTGAACTTAGTACGGGATAAGTTTAAGGAAGAGATTTTGGAAATTCAAATGGAGGAAGCCAAAGGGGATTTATCTTTAGAGAAACTGCAGCTCCTTAGATTTAAAGTCAATGAGCTCAATGTTACATTGGCACGGCTCAATTCTTGGTGGAGGCAACAAGCTAAAGCTAAGTGGATGGAACATGGAGACACCAATTCTTCCTTTTTTCATGCTTTTGCTAATGCTAGGAGAAATCAGAATTGGATTAGTCATATCAAAGCACATGGTGGGTCGGCTACTGAAGATATTGCTGAAATTCAGAAAACTTTTGCAGATTTTTTCATTCAAAAATGGAAGTATAGGGAGTGCTTTTTGGATGGCTGGCCGACTCCTTCTAATGTGATTGGGGAAGAGGATCGTAGAATGCTGGATGTAGAATTTACTCTGGACGAACTGCAGGAGGTGGTGGACAAGGCCGGTTCAAACCTCTCACCTAGTTTGGATGGGATTACATTCTCCTTTGTCAAAGATTTTTGGAAGATTGTTAAGAATGATGTTTGGCAAGTAGTTAGTCATTTTCTTTCTTCTGGAGTTATGCATCATTCTTGGAAAGAAACAATGATTGTTTTAATCCCTAAGATCAAAAATCCTCAAGTGGTTTCTAACTTCAGGCCAATTAGTCTTTGTATGACTATTTATAAAGTCATTGCAAAAATGCTATTGAACAGGATGGAGAGGGCTATTCACAAGATCATTTCGGCAGATCAAGCTGCATTTATCAGAGGTAGATCTTTGTCTAAGCATGTGCTACTTGCTCAGGAAGTCTTCAACAAATTCTGGTATTATAAAGCTAAGAAAGGGCTCTTGGCTATCAAGTTGGACATGGAGCAAGCTTATGATAGCATGGGGTGGCAAGCTCTAAGGCAAGTTCTTAGTCATTTTAATTTTCCTACCAAATTTAGGGATCTTTTAATGCAATGCATTTGTGATCCTAAATATTGCATTTTGATTAATGGAAAGAAGTCAGATTGGATCATAGGTAAGTGTGGATTTAGACAAGGTTGTCCCTTGTCTTCATATTTGTTTATCCTTTGTTCCCGGGTTTTTTCAGATGCTATAAACAAGAAGAACAACTATTTTTGTATTTCTATTACTCCTAGTGCTCCAAAAATATCACACTTGCTTTATGCCGATGATGTTTTAATCTTCTCGGAGGCTAATGTTAGGAAGATTAAGGAATTGAAGAGCATTATTTTCCAATATTGCAAATGGACAGGAAAATGTGTTAATCAATCCAAATCTATGATACGGTTTGGCAAGCATACCAGACTCTGCTTAAAGAAGAAGATTGGTAGACTACTCAAGTACAAAGTTGTTAATGAGATTACTGATCTTGGTGTGAAGCTAACATTAAAGAGAATGGTTGCTTCTGACTTTCAAAATCTGCTGGAGGTTGCATCTAATAAACTTAACACTTGGGGGAAGCATTGTATCTCATTGGAAGGGATGTTAATTCTCGTTAAATCTACGTTTCTTTCTCTTCCAATGTTTTTATCCTCCCTTACATTGGTTCCTTTGAGTATTCTTAAAGAGTTTGACAAGTTGTGTAGAGAATTCTTGTGGAATCAAAAGAATGGTAGTGTTGGGCTGCACTATGCTTCTTGGGAGTTGCTTTGCAAGCCAAAAAATGAAGGGGGACTTGGCCTGTTTTCTACGGTTTCCAAGATTTGACCTCTTCGAGCAAAGTTTGCTGGGAATTTCTTCATGAAGACTGATTTGTTGCTCTATAACATTCTTTAAAACAAATATGGAGATGATATTTGGAATGAACCGGTGAGGAGTGCTTGCTCTCCTACTTGGAAGATTATTACCATGGGGGCTCTCTATCTTAGGAACATTATGAGATGGAATGTTTCTAATGGTAAATCTACTAATTGGATGCTTGACTCTTTGGTTCTTGACAGAAGCTTCTCTAAGTGGCCGACCTTTGTAAATAACCTTGAGTATTCCAACTTCAATTTAAGCAAGTTTATTTTGGATGGAGTTTGGAATTTGAATCAGCTGCAGGTGTTCTACGGAGAACAGCTGGTGGATCTTATCAGTCAAATTCCGATTGCTGCTAACAGTCAGAGTGATCAAATGGAACTGAAAACAAAGAATTCTAGAAAATCAATTGCGGCTATGTCCTTTGAAGCTCTGATGGAACGTAATACAGATCTTAATCATTGGTCATTAATGAAGAAATTAAAACTGAGACCGAGAGTTGAACTTTTTTGGTGGAGGCTTTATAATGAAGCTATTCCTTCGAATGCATTTTTGGTTAAAAGAAGATTAAGTGTGGTTGTTGCTTGCCCGAGAGCTTGTCACGAGGATGAGGACTGCTGTCATATAGCGGGGAGATGTGTTAAGCTTCAGAACGTGATCACCTTGCTCAACAGATGGGGCTTTCAAATTTCGATGTTTGAAGATTTCAAAACTTGCTTGGATGGGCTAAAGATGTATGCAGGTTACAGATCCTTTATTGCAAATCTCTATTGTACATCTGTTTTCCTTGTTTGGAAAAGTAGATGTAAGCTGGTTTATGAAGGAGTGGAGGATTCAGATATTACCATAACAGCTAACTCGGTTTCTATGACTACGGTGAGCAACTTTAATAATCTTTCCTCGGACAACTGGGATGTCAACCAGCGCAAGCTGTCGTATTCTTGGCACCCTCCTCTACCCGGGTGGATAAAGATTAATGTAGACGCTGCACTGAAAAGTAACAACATGGCTGGGATTGGAGGAGTGGTTAGGGATGACAAAGGATAGTTTTTGTTAGCATTTGGTGCTCAGTACGTACATTCGGATATTGCTCAAGTGGAGTTGATGGCTGTTTATTGCTTGAAGAATTTTATGCAAGATTGGATGTGCGAATCTCAAGGTGTGATGATAGAAGGTGATAACCTCAATATTGTTAAAACTCTTCAAGTAGCTTTGAAGGATTGGAAGAATAAAGGAAGAATAGATGATAAATTGTCTTTTTTATAGGATTTCAACCAAGTATTATTTTCTTTCTGTGATAAAGGGTGTAACAAATTAGCGGATGTTTGTGTTAATTTGCGTGTGGAAACTTCCTTTATTTGGTTTGATCTTACTGATGTGGAGATTCCTCCTTCATTCCTATTTTGTTTGAAGGAGGAATGTGATGCTTTACGTTCTCTTTGAGTTGGTTGTAATAGGCTTTATTTTTAATGCAAATTTGCATTCTTCTCAAAAAAAAAACTAGTAGGTTATATAATGGGGAAGGAATATGCCCATCGTAGAGGATCAAAAGTGGGAGATCATATGATGGGGTGGGAATATGCCTATCATCGAGGATTAAAATTGGGAGATTATATGATGAGATAGGAATATGCTTATCACAGAGAATCAAAATTGGGAGATCATATGATGGGGTAAGAATATACCCATCAAAGAGGATGAAAACTGGGAGGTCATATGATGGGGTGGGCATTTGCCCATCATAGAGGAACGAGACTTGGAGATCTTATGATGGGGTGTGAATATGACCATCATAGAGGATCAAAGATGGGAGATCATATGATGAGGTAGGAATTTGCCCATCATAGAGGATCAAAATTGGGAGATCCTATGATGGTGTAGGAATATGCCTTTTATAGAGGAACAAAAATAGGAGATGGTATAATGGGGACGGACTATGCCCATTGCAGAGGATCAAAATTAGGAGATTATATGATGGGGTATATACCCATCACATGGAATGAAAGCTAGGACATCGTATGATTATGTAGGAATATGCTGATCATAGAGGATACAAACTGGGAGATCATATGATGGGGTAGAAATATGCCCATCATAGAGCATCATAATTGGGAGATTATATGATGTTGTAGGAATGTGGCCCTTACAATGGATCGAAGTTGGGAGATTATATGATGAGGTGGGAATAAGTCCATCAGAGAGGATCAAAATTTTGAGATCATAAGATGGGGTAGGAATGTGCCCTTCGCTGATGATCAAAATTGGTAGATAATATGATGGGGTAGGAATTTCCCATCATAGAGGACCAAAATAGGAAGATCATATAAAGGTGTAGGAATATGCCCATCACTGCGGATCAAAACTAAGAGATCGTATGATGTGGTAGGAATATACACATCATAGAGGATAAAAATTGGGAGATTGTGTGATGGGGAAGGAATATGCCCATTACATACGAACAAAAATAGGAGATAATCTATTTAGATAGGAATAAGCCCATCACAGAGGATCCAAATAAGGAGTTCATATGATAGGGTGGGAATATGCCCATCAAAGCGGCTCAAAACTAAGAGGTCGTATGATGGGTAGAAATGTACCCATCACAGAGGGTAAAAAATGGGAGATTATTTAATGGGGTAGGAATATGTCCATTACAGAGGATCGAAACTATGAGATCGTATAATGGGGTTTAAATATACCCATCAAAAAGGATCAAAGCTGGGAGATCATGTGATTGGGTAGAAATATGCCCAATATAGAGGATCAAGACTGGAAGATCATATGATGGGGTAGGAATATAACCTCACAGAGGATTAAAACTAGCAGATCATTTAATGGGGTAGGAGTATACCAAGCACAGATGATTAAAAATGGGAGATCGTATGATGGGGTAAGAATATGCCCATCACAGAGGAACATTATTAGGAGATCATGAGATTTGGTAAGAATTTGCCCATTATAGTGGATCGAAATAAGGAGATCATATGATGCGGTTGGAATATGCTAATCATAGAAGATCAAAACTAGGAGATCGTATGATGTGTTAGGAAAATGCCCATTATAGTGGATCAAAATTGAAAGATCGTGTGAGGGGTTAAAATATGCCCATCATAGAGGATCAAGACTGGAAGATTATATGATGGGGTAGGAATATGCCTATCATAGAGGATGAAACTGGGAGATCATATGATGGGGTAGGAATTTACCCATCATCGAGAATCAAGATTCAAAGATCGCATTATGGGGTGGGAATATACCCATCACCAAGGAACAAAACTAGGAGATCGTATGATGGGGTAGGAATATGCCCATCATAGAGGATTAATACTATGAGATAAATGGATGGGGTTGGAATATGCACATCATAGAGGATCAAAACTAGGAGAACATATGATAGGGTAGGAATATGCCCATCAAAGAGGATCAAAACTGTGAGATCATATAATATGGCCGGAATATGCCCATCAAGAGGATTAAAACTAGGATATCATATGATGGGGTAGTAATATGCCAATCATAAAAATTCCATACTGGTAGAGTATATGATTGGGGAGGATTATGCCTATCATAGAGGAACAAAATTGGGAGATCATATGATGGGGTAGGAGTATGCCAATCATGGAGGATTAAAATTGGAAGTTCATATGATGAGGTAGGAAAATGCTCATCACAGAGGATCAAAACTGGGAGATGGTATGATGGGGTAGGAATATACCCATCACAAATGATCAAAATTGGCAAATCATACAATTGGGTAGGATTATACCCATCATAGAGGATTGAAACAATAAGATCATGTAAAGGGGTAGGAATATGCCCATCACTGAGGATCAAAACAAAGAGATCATTATTGACCTTTATTTTCATTCGAGTGCCCTTGAGGGCCTTTAATTAATTTAATCAACCCTCGTTGAGTCCAATTTGAGCTCGAATTAGCTTGAATTGAGTCAAAGTAGACTCGACCGTATCCGATTGAGCCCGATTAGTTTGCCTTAGGCCCGTCGAGGTTAATTTGATTCGAGTGTTAATTTTATTTAAATTTAACTGGGTTAATTTGAGTAAATCAAATTGAATCCCAAATTGACCCAAATCGGATCTGACTGTAGGCTTGATTTTAATCTAATATGCTTAATTTAATTTACTTATTTATTTATTTATTTATTTTTTCATTCTCATGAGCTTAAATTTATTCCTAAATCAAGCAATCAAACAGATGGCTAATTAAATCACCTTAATTCCCTCCTAATTAATCTTAGGATGAATCCTAGCCGTAGATCTAGGGCCTTAATCATTTAAATACTCTTTTAGGGCTTCATGAAGGGGGCTTGGCTTTTTTTCTTTTTCTTAGCCGCTCTCAACCCTAATTTTCTTAGTGTGAGAGCTCTTCCAACATCTCCACATCTTCCTCCACTCAAATTCATTGGTAAAATCTTGCCGGCCGTGAGATCTCCGGCGACCCGAGTCATTCCCCTTCCAAAGCTTCTACCGTCCGATCCAAGGTGAATTGGAGTTCAACTTCAACTAGAGGAATATACGAGGACAATCTACAAGCTCAGATATTTCAAAATCTAGAAGATCTAACGGTAAGATTTTATCAAAACTTTAGATCTAGGTCACCACACTTAGATCCGTATATCTTTCTAATAAGTGCTTTTTAGAGCTTTCAAATACCTCCCCATGACTTTTATTCATGTTCTTAATCTACATTTAAAATTTTATCAAAATCAATAAAGCCATTCTTGAGAACGAAATCTTTTTTTAATTTTAGGGTTATAGAATTCAGCGTACATGAATAGTATGAGTCGCTGATTTTCTCTTTCTTTTTTTTTATAAATATTTTATTAAAATTAAATACATTTTTTTATAAAATATGTTTAAATAATTTAATAATTATTTTAAATACATTAATTTAAAATTATATTTATTTTATGACGTATTTATTATTATTTAAAATAGTTTTAATTACTTAAAATCTAAACACTTAGTTAATATTAATAATTATTAAATACTTTTAAAATGATATTATTAAATATTTCTTTATCTATTTTATTTTAAAATAAATAAATAAATAAATAAAAATAAGAAAAAATTTTATTATTACTTTTCAATAATTTAATTTTTAAAATTATGTTAAAATATATTATTTTAAGTAATTCTTAATTAGTTAATTGTTTAAATATCTTAATATTTAATCAAAAATTAATTAATTACTTTCTAAAATTAAAAAAAATATTTTTTTTATTAATTATTTTGAAATATCAGAAAAATTATTATTATTTTTATTATTTAATTCGAATTAATAATTACATTCCTTTTTTAAATTATTCTAATTGATTAATTAGCTAAATTACTTAATTAGGTATTAATTAATTTAAACTTTAAATACTTTCTAAATTTATAAAAATTATTTTCTTATTGAATTATTTTGAAATCAGAAAAATTATTATTATTTTTATTATTTAATTCGAATTAATAATTACTTTTCTTTTTTTAAATTATTCTAATTGATTAATTACCTATATTACTTAATTAGTCATTAATTAATTCAAAATTTAAATACTTTCTAAATTTATAAAAATTATTTTCTTATTAAATTATTTTGAAATCAGAAAAATTATTTTTTTTTTATTATTTAATTTGAATTAAGAATTACTTTCCTTTTTGAAATTATTCTAATTGATTAATTACCTATATTACTTAATTAGTCATTAATTAATTCAAAATTTAAATACTTTCTAAATTTATAAAAATTATTTTCTTATTAAATTATTTTAAAATCAGAAAAATTATTATTATTTTTATTATTTAATTTGAATTAATAATTACTTTCTTTTTTTAAATTATTCTAATTGATTAATTACCTATATTACTTAATTAGTCATTAATTAATTTAAACTTTAAATACTTTCTAAATTTATAAAAATTATTTTTTTTATTGAATAATTCTAAAATAAGAAAATTATTATTATTATTTTTATTATTTAATTTCGAATTATTAATGATTTTTCCTATTTTTTTTAAATTATTTTAGTTTATTAATTATTTAAATTACTTAGTTAATAATTAATTAATTTAAAATTTAATTATTCCTAAATTTATAAATAATAATTTTACTATATTATTTTCAAAATCAGATTAATTTTTTTTATAAATTTATTTACTTTTTCTTATTTTTAATAAATATTTTCTATTTTAAATACTTTCCTTAATTATTAATTACTTAATTTACTTAATTAATAATTAATTGATTTAAAATTTAATTATTTTCCAAATTTATAAAGAATCTCTTATTCCAATTATGTTAACATATCAGAGATTTTATTTATTTATTTGTTTATTTACTCTTTTAAATTTAAGAAATATACCTTATTTTAAATACTTTCCTTAATTACTTAAATTATTTAATTAATAATTAATTAATTTAAAATTTAAATATTTTTCAAATTTATAATAAATAATTTTATTAAATAATTTTCAAAATTAGATAATTATTTTTGTTATTTATTTTTTTTTATTAATAAATATTTTTTTCCATTTTAGATTATTATAATTAATTAAATACTTAGATTATTTAATTAATAATTAATTAATTTAAAATTCATTTATTTTTCAAAACTTATGAAAATTATTTTTATTAAATTACTTTAAATTCCAGAAACTTTAATACTTAATTTAATTTAATTTGATAATTATTTTTAAATATTAATTATTTTGAAATTATTTAAAAATCCTTTTTAATACATTAAACTTCAAAAATTCATAACTAATTCATTTTAAATCGGATTTTTGTGTGTAATACCTTAAATTTTTTAGAAAAATATGAAATTTTATTTAAAATTATTTTTTGTATTCAATTCTATATTGTTGGGATTATTTTCTGTGCTACCTAATTACTTAATTATTTGATTATTATTTAATTACTTTAAAATTAAAAATTAATTTTAAATATGAAAATATTTTGAAACCCCTTGGTGGAGGCCAATGAATCTCCTAGGGATATAACATGAAATCATTTTCAAACTATCTTATTTTAAAAATTATATATTTTTGTACTTAATGCGTATATGTATTTTAAACATTTTTAAAACTACATATATTATTAAATCCTTAATCTTGGGAGATCCACTTGGTGAAATCTTAAACCTAGGTTATGTATGTGAAGAGCAATTCATGTGGGAGAAGGATTAGTGGGTGATTGTGTCCCAATCATTCACTAATCACTTCATTAGGTTTCTTTACTTAGTGTTTTCGTAGTCCTTGCATGTGTAGGTTGCACAAGCACTTAGCCTAGGCTCTCTTAGATCTAAGGACATGATTGGTGTGTTTATATTTGCTGCATTTACCCTCTTTATGTTATGCCTAAGGGTTAGCTAACTCACTTTATTCCTGCTTAGTGTAGTGACACACTAAGGACAATAATTAAGGATTGTCTAGCGAACTTAGAATATTTTTAGGAGCTAGGATAGATCCCAGATTGCTATGAAACTTTAAACACTAGTGCTTAGTGACATCTGAAACCCCCTAGAATTTTCTAAGAATTTTCTGGACTCTTTAAAACACTTAATTGGCAAACCCTAAATTACCCGTTAATTAAGCCTTAGAAACTTCAGAAAAATATAATAAATCAATTTAAAATCAGAAAAATACCCATAATATCTCAAACTCTCCAGAATTCAGTCCCCAACCTTAGATAATTAGGTCCCCCTTAATTGGACCTTAATCTGGACTTTAATTCAACCTTAATCAAAAATCACCTTTTTATCTTAATTAAATCATTAAAAATTATTAAAAATCCCAAATTTTCCCAAACACTCGGGAACACCTTCTTAGGTCATTTCTGACCTTTGGGGGTGATTCCAATTAGTTTGGAGCTGATTTGGGCCAAAACCCCCAAAGTACCCCTAATTAGGTAATTCCGATAATTCATTTAATTGCCCCAACTTCTAAAAATCATAACTAATTCTAGAAAACTCCAAAATGGGCAAACTAAAAGGGACCTAACTCTAATTAAGGTCTAGTTTTTTTTAAAAATATTAGGTGTCCAGAAATCAACCTAAAATATAAAGTTAACTCTTTGGTCAACCATAGCCTATAATCTAGGGCCCGAAACTTCTAAAATTCATAACTTTGCGTAGGAAACTCCAAATCCAGCAAACTCAAAGGCACTCAACTTACATTAGGGTCTAGTATTTATTAAAAATATTAAAGTTTTAGAAATCAACTTAAATAAAAAAATCAACAATCCGGTCAAACTTAGTTCAAAACGAGACCAAAACTTCAGAAATTCATAACTTTGGATAGAAGAATCCAAATCGGGCATACTAACTGTCTAACTGATCAGGTTAAGGCCTAGTATTTTATAGAAATATTAGTTGGTCATAAATACTCTTTAATCAAAAAGTCAATTTTGGACCCCCTTTTGCTTAGTGTATAGGTGGACCCCGAACCCCCTAAAACTCACTAATGCAATTAAACTTTAAATATTATTACCCTAAGCATTAAAACTGACCTACATACCAAATTAAATAAAATGGATCTTAATTCGCTAATATTTATACTTTAATTAAAATTTCCTTTTAGACCTATAACCAACCTGGACAGTAGGCAATTGTAACTAACTACCCAGCTTAGGATCTACCTCAGCTACACAGCTTTTCACACACATCTAGATGGTTTGTTAGGGCACCACTTCTAGACCTAGGCTAGGCCGGTGTTTACCTTTCTGTTGTGTGCCGAGATTTCTGAGATTTCACTCTATGTTGTGATTGAGATGATGCTGGTGTGTTTATTTACTTTTACTGCACTCTGGGAATTGATGTGATTGCACGATAGACTACTCATAGGTTAGGATCGATCTTGATACTAATGATACTTTCTGTAGGTGGCCATGCTCATGCCATGCTAAAATAAAGGGGGGCAAAATTCATGATTTAAATTCTAATATTATTTCATGCAGATGCTCCAGAAATTGCTCAGCCCCCCTAAATAAATGAGGGCTAATTAAAATCATTATTATAAATTACTACAGGTGCTCCAGAGCTTGCTTAGCCCTCAAATAATTAAGAGCATGGCCAAGTGTGGCTGTGATGAGTACTTTTATTTTTATATAAATTGCTTGGGATAATATAAACTGCTTGGGATGATTTTCATTAGGATAACCTTGCAGGAGAGTCTAGATTTACTGTTTTCATTTAATATATTTATTTGTAATATTGGTTGAGAGTTGTGAAAGTCTATTTTGAGTGGGGATGCTGAAACCCAAAGGTTGGATGCCCAAAGAGAAAAGGACACCCAATATGAGGATAGTCCTTTTCTATTTGAGAATCCAAATTTGGATTATTCTACTACCCGAGGAGTCCAAGGAAGCTGAGGTCCAAGGAGTCCAAGGAAGCTCAGATCCAAGGAGTCTAAGAAAGAGAAGATCAAGAAGATGAAGACCAAGTGTATCCCACTCAAAATAACTTGCGTCAGTCTTAGGATTAGAAATCCGGGTTGTTGGCAGTGGTGCCCGGCCACTTTAATTTTCTGCAGACCCTGGGTTGTAATTAAGGGCAGTTGGCCTATGGACATTTAATTGATTTGTTTATTATGTATTATGCTTGATTTGATGATGATTGCGTATAGGTTGTACGCTTTTAATAGTTTATTGGCGATCTGCATGCCGCTTTTATTTTAGCCTGGATTTCGTTAGGCTCTCTAAGGACCAAAACCTTTTCTACTCGCAACTAATATTTAAAATTGTAAGTTTTAAGTAATTTAGAAACTTAACGACCTAGTGAATTACTGGAATTGTCCGGGGTCGCATGCATATTAATGCATTTCTCTTTCCTTCTATAAGATACTTCCCCGCCTGCGGGTAGAGTCTGGATAATCTGACCTATGAGGATGAGGTGCCGGACCTGGGGAAGCCCTGTCTAATTCTAAAAATTATTTTATAAGCCTTTTTAAAGTTCTGTGCATACCTGATTTGGATACTTTAACCAGCATGCATTGCATTAGAAATCAACTAAATCAAAATTTTAATTGTATTAGTCATAGGAGCATTCACCCAACATCAGTCCGGGGCCAATTAGGAAATCCTCTAGACATCGGCCCTACTTCCAAGAACTATAACCTACCCACCCATCTTTCATTAAATGACTGGACAATATGGTTTTGAAGCGACTAGGTGGTTAGCTGGCTCTCCAATCTAGGCCGGGGTAAGTCCAGATTTTTGCATTACATTAGTTAGGACACGGGTGTTAGTGTTACGTAGAACACTAAACCCATTAGATTTAGGATTCAAGGCTACTATTGTTTCGTAGTACGCCTCATCAGTAGGTAGGTCTTCTGTCTTCCAGAGACCCTAAAGCCTACATATCCGCGTCACACGGATGACGCCACCTCCATCCTTCCCTCCTGCATGTTTCGAGTGCATGATTTATTTATTTTTCTCCAGTTTCTTCTCACTACCTTAGTCCCTCTGGATGCTGATGTGAGCCGTGCATGTTGACTAAGCCTAGTTGAACCTCTCTTTCCCTTCGAGTAGGACTTCCTAGTCTTCCCCCTATATGCCAATCCCAATTCAGAAAGTATAATATAGAATCCTTAATCCGGAGTATTCTCAGGCTCTGGCTTGAGATGTAATTAACCACGGGGGCTTACACCCGTGGGAAACCAAATCCCACTCTCAAATAAACCCCATTCGAGCTAATGTATCAGGTGGGGGAAACCCATTACGATCAGATCATATATATTATTACCCATCAGGGTGTGCTGGTGAGAGCCGCTATCCTCAATGGTTAATCATATGTGTGATCGAATATGTCCTTCCATTAGCCAGATACTGTCTAACCTCACGGGGCGATGGTGTTTGTGTCCTTTCGGAGGTCCACAGGTTATCTAGCGACCACGGTGGGACAGGTTTCTCTCTCCATCTTTAGATTCTATATTATTCTCTCTTGTGTGTACTCCGGGATTGGTACTCCTTAGATTAGGTATGTCCCACTCTTAGTTAGGGTCCTTCCTTAGTTAGGATCGTTCTTCTTTTTCTTAGTTAGGATTCCCCCCTAGCTAGGTTTCTTTCTTTCCGTTCTTCTTAGTTAGGGTTTCCCCCTAGCTAAGCTTTCCTCCTTCGGACCTTCTAGGTCATTCCGCCCTTTATCTATCATTCATCTTCTTGTTATTTCTTACTAATTATTTCAAACTTCTTTTCTTCTTCTTGGCAGACAGTGTCATGGCTTCCTTCGTGCCTTCCGTTACTTTCAGTTTTGGTCCTGACGCGCGGGTGACACTTCCTGAGTCCCTGCTAGCCAGTCCTCTCACTGGAGGAATCACTTTTGGTTCCTTCACTGACTCGGCCTTCGTCACTCTTGGCGGGCCGACCCCTGCTGAGGCTGCTGCCTACTCTCCTCCCCAGAGGAGAGCTCGCGCAGCCATGCGACCTTTTGGACGTCCAGTTGCTCGGCGGACAGTCCGGGCACCTGCTCGTCCTACTCCTATTCGTGTGCAGCCGGCACACCCTGTGGTTAGGCAGCCAGTGCCTAGACCACTCCCAGTTCAGCCCACTCGTCCAGCGGTTAGGCGACCAGTGCCTACCGCACCTGTTATTCAGACTGCCCCGGCCCCTCAGCACCGGCAGGTAGTAGTTACCCCTGTTGTTACTCCGGCAGAGGCAGCTCGTGTTCGGGTTCCCCCTCCTCCTTCCTCCAGGAAGAGGGGTGCCCAGACCGAGCCTCCTTCGCCTTCCTCCCGTCGGGTTTCAGCTTTCGCTCGACTGTCTCACCCAGAGACCCTCGTGCAGACCCCGACACTTCCCGTACTTCCTGTTCCCCCTGCCACTCAGGTAGTGGGTTCAGATGTTGCTTCGTCTTCCACCTCCGGCCTTGGGAGAAGGGCCCTTAGGAATCAAAACTGTAGACTTCGGTTGGCTGCATCCGAGGCAGATAGACAGCGGATGGTAGATTTGTTGGCTCACCAGGAGCCAGTTCAGAGGAGAGTGGTCCCTAGGCAGCGGGCACCATGACCAGTTGCAGTTTCCCCTACCCCGGACGTTGCAGTTGCCCTTGAGATAGCAGCAGTTCAGGGAGGATGCTTCTCTCCACTAACACACAGTGGTGATGAGGAGGACGTTGCTCGCATTGCGGTGGCCCCTCCTGTCACTACTACTTTACCACGCGCTAGGGTCCCCAGGGATGATGCTGCTCGAACCCTCTCTCGGAGGATTCAGAGCATTATCCGCTTAGCGCGGGGTCGAGGCCCTATCAGTCGGGAGAGGTTACTCCACCAGATTTATCAGGCGTCCGTTCAGTTGCAGAGACAGACTGCTAGGCAGAGGTACAGGTGGCAGAGAGGATAGCCACCCAGGCAGCCTGTTAGTTCAGTTCCGTTGGCGAGACCACAGATAGTTACTCCAGTTGTTGGACGACGCCCACGTCATCATGGACAGAGGCAGCAGTTGGAGCCTCCCAGACCCTAGCTCCCTTCAGTTGTAGTAGCCCCGCAGCAGTCAGTTGCCCCTACTGGGTCCCGTCGCAGTAGATGGGTGTGGAGACGACGACAGGCAGAGTCCCCTGTCGATGCAGTACAGCCAGTTCAGGCAGTTGAGCAGTTAGAGGCAGTTGTTCCTTCCGGATCAGAGGCAGTTTTGATGGTCTGTGATGCAGTGACGGATGATGATGTTGTAGTTTCTCCTAGTAGTTCACCGGTTTGGGCAGAGCTAGCCCTTAGCCCTTACGAGACTTCTTCCCCTTTGAGTCCGTATGCGGAGGACTTCCATCAGACCCTCTATGAGGATGATGCACTTGAGGATGACTTACTCGAGGAGGAGTCAGATGGAGATATACCGGTGCATAGAGTATGCGTGGTTACTAGACGTGGCCACTCAGACGAGCAGATAGAGGCAGATGATGATGATGAGCAGGGAGAAGCTGAGGTAGGAGGATCTCCCCGGTCAGTTGAGACAGATGCCACAGTGCTACAGTTACAGACTCGGATGGCAGAGATGTTCAGGGCCATGGCAGCGATGACAGCTCAGTTGACAGCTTTGGGGGCGATGCCCTAGATGATGGGCGTAGGCACTCCTGCTACGTCCATGGACGAGCCAGCAGCACCACCTGTAGTAGCATCAGGTCCTGTGGGAGTAGACAGGGCCTAGAGAGCAGTTCCAGTGGCACCTATAGCAGTTGCTTTTACTACCCCAGTCCAGAGTCAGTTAGTTCAGTTGTTAGCCGGACAGATTCAGGATCTGATTACCCAGAAGGTCGAGCAGGCCATTTCCTCCAGGAAGTCTGGAGAGGTAGTTAGTAGGGGGCGTCCTTACCCAGTAGAGTACGAGCACGAGCCCTACCCCCCTGGTTTTGTCCCTCCTAGGTTCAGAGTCTTTGATGGGTTTGGGAACCCAAGGCAGCACGTAGCCCAGTACCGAGCCATCTGTTGCAACATAGGAGGGAACGATGCACTGATGTTGAGACTTTTTGTCATCAGTTTAGTTGGGGTGGCCTTTGCCTGGTACGCCGATCTCCCCAATGATTCAGTACGCACCTTTACAGAGTTGGAGCAGTTGTTTGTTTAGAGATTTGTCAGTGCATAACATCGAGTTACAGTTGGAGAGCTAGTTGTGACTAGACAGCGGCCCCGAGAGCCTCTCCCAGATTACATAGTCAGATGGAGGAACCTCAGCCTACAGTGTGAGCCCCAGTTATAGGAGCAGCATGCAGTAGAAATTTTGTTGAAAAACATAGATGGTCCGATAGCACCTTATCTGAAGGGTTTCAGCATCAGAACCTTTCAGCAGTTGTTGACAAAGGTGATCAGTTTGCAGGACAGCATACCCGATGCAGTCCCTCCTAAGGTTGAGAGTCAACCTTCACGTAGACCTTAGTGGCAGGAGTCGTTAGGAGCACCTCCACCTAGGAGAGGGGAGGTACACAGTACTTATGGACCATCAGATAAGGGCAAGAAGCCCTTAGTCAGTTCAACACCACCTCAGCAGTCTCACACACCGGGCCAGTCAGCAGTGCAGTCTAGACCCTCCCGTAGGACCCCAGAGAGTCAGCAGTACCTACGAGAGAAGCTTAGTAAGGAATATCCCTTTAAAAGGGAAAGTGTGATGAAGATCTTCAAGTTCCTTACTAAGAGAAACATCTTAACATTCTCGAATAACAATAGAATGGAAAACGAGGGGCAGACAGAACACCCACTCTATTGTCCGTTTCACAGACATATCAGGCATGTTATAAAAGACTGCTATGTGTTCAAGGACAGAGTTGAGAAGCTCATGGCTAGTGGGCAGATCCACCTACAGGACAGTGACCTGGTCCAGCCCAAGGGCAAGGCACCTCAGACAGTTCAGATGATCTTGGGCTCCAGTAGTTGTAGTGACAGCCAGAGTGGCGGACAGAGCAGTCGTAGCAGATCACCCAGAGGTTCTGAGGGAGAGTGGCAGCTAGCACTCTCTTGGAAGACGAAGCAGATGATCCGGCAGACAGTTCAGAGTTCAGAGGCAGTTGATAGGAGGCCTACCCAGGCCAAGTCGACAGTTGCCAGCCCAGTTTCTTCGCCAGCACCTTTTTCTTCTTCTGTTGTAGTGCCTACTGAGCACATTTCTTTTCCTATTTTATGTAATAAAAAGATGTATGAAAAGGAAAAGTTTGTTGTAACTTCTGAGGGGAAGACGGGACGCCTTCCAGCACTTACGCTGAAGGATTTCATTCTCCCTTCAACTGATGATGAAATAATAGAAGAAGGTGATTTTGGCTACTTCTGGTGTTCTGTTCCTGCTTTTATTTCTTCTAGCACTCGCTTTTTCAATATTTTACATGTTTCTTGTGATGATTTTGTATGTGATGAAGAGTCTGAGTGTGATGAGGAACCGGTCTTTATGATTTCGGAGGGTGGTTGTTACATGGATTCAGAAAATGAATCTGAGAACCCACTCCAGTCACTTTCCTTGGAGCCAACACATGCCATCACCGCTGAACCAAGTGAATCTCCTGTCAAAGATAACACAATACAGGAAGTTCACTTGCATTCAGGGAAGGTTCTTCCACCTAGAATGGCTAAGAATACAAAAGAAAAAGATAAGAACATTATTACCCAGCAGGACGATCCTATCCCTTCCTCCCAAGAGCAGTCTAAGGAGAAAGGGAAAGGCCCTCAGCTGGAGGTCGATTACAATGTGTTGGCCCATTTAAGGAAAATTCCTGCCCTTCTCAGTGTCTATGACGCTTTGATGATGTCTTCTGACTTGAGAGAGACCCTGGTAAAAGCATTACTCGAACCAGAGTCCTATCAAGCCTTCTTTGCTTCTGAATCTGTTGGAGATACATGCCTTTTGAGAGAGATGCCATGCATTACCTTTTCAGATCGCGATCTCCTCTTGGGTACCTCTGATCACAATCATCCTTTGTATGTCACCGCTGAAGTCAATGGTTATGAGTTAAACAGGGTCTTCATTGACCAAGGAGCTTCAGTAAACATCCTGAGTTATGAAACTTTGAAGAGCCTCTCCCTGGGTCATTTGAAGTTAACCTCCGATAAGATTATGTTGAAAGGCTTCAATGACCAAGGACAGCGTGCCCTAGGGTTTATCACCCTACTCCTAAAGTTTGGAAATTTCCTTACTGAGGCGAAGTTTCATGTGATCGAGGCCGATACTTCATACAGGGCTCTCTTAGGAAGGCCCTGGATTCATGAGTATGGAATGGTGCCCTCCACCCTGCACCAATGTATGAAGTATATGAGGAATGAAGTCGAGTACTCCATTCCCGGGGATACCCAACCCTTTTCCGTGCACGAGGTCTCTATTTACGATGATGCTGAGCATTACATACCTCGTAAAAATAGTAAACCTCCTTCTGCCCAGTCACCAGTGACACCCGCCAGTACTGTATAGGGTCCTATACAGCTACCTGCGCGAGGTCCGTCACAGGTTAGTATTGAGGCAGATACCGCCACTGCAGATCCTGTTAGATCTCCTTTCCAATTTGCAGTTGGGCACGATGTTCCCCCTAGTAGAGGTAGGGGAGAGCGAGGTAGAGGTAGAGGTAGAGGATCGACTCGCCCGTCGCGAAACTACGACACTCAAATTCCTCCTCCCTCATATCTTTATGCTTCTCCTTTGACTGTCGAGTCCGACTCCTCTGACGATGAGATGATTATTACTCCTCATCGCCCAGCTCCCTCACCAGCCCCGGACTTCACTGATTATAGTTCACTACCTACCTTTTGTAGGTACCTGATACCCGAGGGTGGTTTAGTTATTGACAGTGGTTCAGACGAGGAAGTAGACCCCCGACGTCAGACCACTAGTCAATAATCCCTTTCCCATCAGATACGTGGAATAAGAGTTGAGGAGTCTCACCAAAGATCTTTGGTTACCCCCTCCACTAGTGATGGTGGTGCACTACAAGTTAGAGGTCACCCTCCGCCTCCACTGTACGAAACCTTTGTGCCACCTCGAGCTAGCAAGTGTGCCTCGTTATCCCATAGTGTAGGTGCCCCACTGGGTCCTGAGAGTCAGGGTTTAACGGAGACCGCTATGGATAACAAAGTCACAATTACTCCTCGTTATTTTTCCCCTTTCGTGGAAGACTGTGTAGAGCGGGGTGCAGTTATCTCGACTTGATCAGATGAACAAGCTCTACGACAGGCTCGTATTTGGCGGACCGATATGCCTCAGACTAAGCAGGGTTTAGGTTATGTCGAGCAAAGCTCACCTAGCCATGCTAACATTCGAGCGGTTTCCCACTCATATCCGGTTGTTTCTCTTACCGATAAAGAAGACCCGGATGATGACGAAGATAGAGTACTTGATGCTCCTCAATAATTTGAAGATGGCATCACTTCTGCCATGGATGAACTGTGTGAGGTAAACTTAGGCACTGAATCAGATCCTCGACCTATTTTTCATAGTGTCTTGTTATCTGACTCAGAGGCTCAAGAATACATTGAGCTACTCTCAGAGTTTAGAAATTTGCTATGCCTGGAACTACACTGAGATGCCTGGTCTAAACCCAGATGTAGCAGTCCACAAACTCGCCATTGAGCCCGATGCAGTCCCTGTTAAGCAAGCACCTCGTAGGATGAGGTTGGAGATAGAACAACAGGTGATCACTGAAACTAAGAAGCTTATAGAGGCTGGTTTCATTCGTGAAGAGAAGTACCCTACTTGGCTCGCCAATATTGTTCCAGTCTGGAAGAAGAACGGGCAGATTCGTGTCTGTATCGACTTCCGTGATTTAAACAAGGCATGTCCTAAGAACGATTTTCCTCTTCCTATCCCCGAGCTCATAGTGGATATAACATCATCCCATAGCATTTTCTCCTTCATGGATGGTTCATCTGGTTACAATCAGATAAAGATGGACCCCGAGGAGGAGAAGCTCACCGCGTTTCGCACACCTATAGGTGTGTTCTGCTACAAGGTGATGCCCTTTGGTCTCAAGAATGCCGGGGCCACCTATCAATGTGCTATGAGCGTTATCTTCGATGAGATGATACACGAGCAAGTTGAATGCTATGTGGATGATCTGGTAGTCAAAAGCAAGGTCCGTGGAGATCACCTTCGAAATCTACGAATCATTTTTGAACGCCTACGCAAATATGATTTGAAAATGAATCCTCTAAAATGCGCATTTGGAGTTAGTACGGGAAAATTCCTAGGGTTTATAGTTCGCTACCGTGGCATTGAGATTGATCCTTCCATGATCAAAGCTATAATAGATCTAAAACCCCCTAAAAGCCTTACCCAGCTGAGGTCTTTTCAAAGAAAGCTAGCCTTCCTGCGGAGATTTATCTCCAACTTGTCTGGTAGGTGTCACCCCTTTGCTGCCCTAGCAAAGAAAGACGCCCGCTTTCACTGGGATGAGCGTTGTTAGGAGGCCTTTGAGAGTATAAAGCGCTACCTGGTAAACCCCCCTGTTTTAGCTGCACCCATCCCAGGGAGTCTGTTAATTCTCTACACTACGGCCCTGGATGAGTCCTTGGGTGCATTGTTGGCTCAGGAGAATGAGGAAGGCAAGGAGAATGCCTTGTACTACCTCAGTAGACGGTTGATACCCGCAGAGCTGAAGTACCCGGCAATGGAAAAGCAATGTCTAGCTTTGATCTTTGTGGTACAGAAGCTCAGGCATTATATGCTTTCACACAAGGTCAACCTAATCTCTCGAGTCAACCCCTTGCAGTATCTGATGACCCATCCGACCCTCTCAGGTCGTCTGGCTTGATGGTCTATGATCCTACTGCAGTTTGACATCACTTTCGTCCCTTAGCGGGTCGTCAAAGGACAGGCTCTAGCTTATTTTCTTGCTGCTCACCCGATCCCTGCAGATTCCCCACTCAACGACGAGCTACCTGACGAGCTAATCATGAGTGTGGAGGAGCAGGAGTCACCTACTTGGGAGTTTTACTTTGATGGTGCGTCATTCGTTAGAGCCTTGAGCCCGAACGAAACTCCTATAGTTAGGGTAGGTCTGGGCCTCATTTTCGTATCCCCTGAAGGTCACACTCTGAGATATTCCTACAGTCTTTCAGAACCTCGTACCAATAATGAAGCTGAGTACGAAGCCCTGATTTTAGGACTAGAGTTGGCCATTCAGATGAATGTCATGCGGGTGAAAATCTTTGGAGACTCACAACTGATTATAAATAAAGTAGCGGGAGTCTACAAAGTACTTAAGCCGGAGCTCTTGCCCTATCACAACAAAGCAATGGAGCTCTTGAGTTTGATTCCTGAAGTGACCTTAGCTAAAATCCCTAGATCGACCAATGGAAAGGCAGATGCATTAGCTAAGTTAGCAAAGGAACTGACTGACCCAACTGGCAACCCACTGTCTATTATTGTCCAGTGTCGTCAAGCCCTATGCCCCGCAGACCTGTCTTCTCCCGATCAGACCCTCACAGTGTTCTTAGTTGAGGAAGAATCAGACTGGAGAATATCCTTTATAGAGTATTTGAAGCATGGCAGGCTTCCAGATGATAGATCTCTTGCTGCCCAGATCAGAAAGAGAGCCCTATCATTCACTTATGTGAACGACACCTTGTATCGACGCTCTTTCTACCAAATGTGGTTGCGTTGCCTCAACAACGAAGCGGCTCGCAAGGTCATGGGCGAGATACATGAAGGTCTTTACGGTGCTCATCAGTCCGGACCAAAAATGAAAGGCAGAATTAAACGCCTCGGTTACTATTGGCCGACTATGATCCGTGATTGTATGGAGCACGCTAGAAAGTGCCACCAGTGCCAAATTCATGGCACAGTGATTCACCAACCCCCTAATCCGCTGCACCCTACCGTATCATCTTGGCCATTTGAGGGCTGGGGCACGGCTGTGGTGGGTCCTATCGACCCTCCTTCCTCTAAGGGTCATAGGTTCATTTTAGCTGCCACTGATTACTTCTCTAAGTGGGTAGAGGCTGTGCCACTTAAAGAAGTCAAATCAGAAGATGTGATGCGTTTCTTTCGTGATCATATTGTCTATCGTTTTGGTGTCCTGCACCGTATCATTTTAGATAACGGCCCGTCATTTAGAAGCACCAAAATTACAAGATTTGCCCGCCGCCATAACATCAATTGGTGATACTCTTCAATTTACTATTCCAAGGCCAATGGCTTGGCGGAGGTATTCAATAAAACTCTCGTGCAATTAATAAGAAAAATCTTAGTTGCAAACAAACGAGAGTGGCACGATAGACTTCCCGAAGCACTATGGGCCTATAGGACCACATACCGTACTCCTACTCAGTCTACCCCATATGCTTTGGCTTTCGGGGTCGAGGCCATCCTCCCACTTGAGGTCGAGCTCCCCTCGTTGCGTGTGGCAGTCAGCCATAATCTTTCCCACGAAGATAACACCCGACTACGGATGGAAGAGCTTGATGGTTTAGAAGAGCTTCGCCTACAAGCTTATCAGAACCTCAAAATATACCAGGCCCGTATGGCTCGATCGCATGATCACCTTGTCCGACCCCATGCTTTCCGGGTTGGCGAGTTAGTCCTTATTTTACGCAGACCTATCATTTCACGCCGTCACCGAAGTGGTAAGTTCGAGCTCGTCTGGGAAGGCCCCTTTGCTGTAGAGCAAGTCTACGAAGGTGGTGCCTACCTACTCGTTGATGCCAATGGTGTTCACCCTATGCCTGTCATCAACGGGTAGTACTTGAAAAAGTACTATGCCTGAGTTCGCTCTTCGAGAGGGAGGGGGTCTCCTTACCGCCTGCAAATACTCCCCTGTATATGTACCCCCTTTGGAGGGGCTTCTTCACTTTTCGACAGTCTGTGTGGCCACGACGATTTGTCCTCTACCACACGATGTTTGTTACGAGAAGTATGAGGCTATCCTTAGGGGTGATGAGGTGAGATGATATGATTCGTACACTGACATAAACTCTACTCTCTATCATCTCCCTTGTCTGAACTCTTCCAGGCTAGATTTTGACCCATATCAGTCCAAATACAAATTCAAGTTCTATTTTCAATAGTGGGATCTTTAAATTTAATGTGCAAAGTTTTTAAAAGAAAGATTAATCTGAGAAAAGTCTGAGAGCTTAAAATACGAAGTGGACTTTTTAGAGAATTTTTCTTTAGAAAGTACAGAATTTATTTTTCCTAATGAAAGATTTACCCCTGTCTTCTTTAGAAAATTAAGTAATTGGTGGTTGACTCCTCTAAACGCTTGAAGGACGATTATAATGATTCAAAAAAAATATATATATATGCCTTCTCTCTCATCCCTTGCTTAGGGATGATTTCCTATTTTGAACTAAAATCTGTATCAAATTGAAATTAGATTTAGAGATGAATATTTTCCCAGTCGTCTTGCAGTTTTCTATCTCACAGGCGTCCTTCGCATATTAATGAATCTACCTCATAATTTCCTTACTCAAGTTATTCACTCTTACCATAGGACTGGATTTGGTTTGTGGATTTTTCTTCCTTGCACAAGAGAGTGAGTTTTTCTTCTCTTATGTTTGGAGGATAATCTTACAACTGAGAAAGTTTTCTTTTAGGGATTTGGAAAGGGAGCCAATTACAAAATGAAAGATACACAAAGTGTATCAAAAGTGAAAAGATGCGCAGTGCGCCAAAAATCAAAGATACACAAAGTGTATCAAAAGTGAAAAGTTACGCAAAATGCGCCATAAAGTCAAGGATACACAAAGTGTATCAAGTAATTAAAAGATGCGCAGTGTGCCAAACGAAGTTGAGGGGCTCAAAATGAGCCCAAGATGAATAAGTAAATGGCTTCCCTTTCTTGTAAATCTCTAAGTCTCAGAAAATTCATACCTCTGATATTTGTGATACTTGAGTTTGAAAATTGTGATTTTGGACTCATCATCATGCAAGGATGTTCTATTAGATATAAAAATATTTTCATGCAAGAAGATTGAGAAGCTTCAATTTCTCTCTCTAATTTACACCCTTTTGAATTAGATATTTATTCAAAATATATAAGGGAGAAAGCCCAGCTTAGCTTGTAGGGAGCTTAAGCTAGGTTAGCAAAATTTAAATCCCTAACCTTGTCAGGTTTAGATGGAGTCAACCCATATTGCTAAACTTTCTGAACCTTTTCTAAGGTTCAAGGTGATTCAGAGGTTAATTTTTCATTTCTAAAAATAATCCTTTCACTCTCTGATGAAATTTTCACTCTTTAGGAAATGTGTGAATCAGACTTCTCTCAGATTGGTTGGTAAGGGCTTAAACATCTCTTAGTGGTCCCACTATTGAGTTTGTTTAAATGCTTGCCATATTCTTTTAAAAATTCGTGCACAAAAATATTTTGACCCCACCATCTGATTATAGACCATTCTTAAGGACTGATAAGAGTCTCGCATTTATTGTACCTTCCTCTTCTGAGTTCTGGTAATTTGGGAGTTTCCCCCTCTCCATCCCCCAGTTTCACTTGGTGCTCCCAAGTGTGGTCTGGAATATCAAAACCAATTTAGACTTCTTTTGTACTGGGTCCATACCAACCTATGCTAGCTAGGGAGGGTAATATTGATCCACTATCCTAATCTAAATTTCACTCACATATCAATCGTGTTATGGTTGTGCCCCCAGTTCTATTCATATGACGAATATGGCCTGGGTTATCAAAGCCAATCTTACCTCCCTCTTTGTGTTCCAATCATTAGAGGATATGTCATACTAGGAGCAACGCATGAATATGGTAAATGTTCTCTCTGCCGGGTGTTGTCTTCGACAGTACGAGATATACTTAGTCTATGGTTGAGAACATATAAAAAATGCATCTATAAAATAAAAGAGGGAAGCTCTCAGTAGAGCAAAACCGGTTTCCCTTGTCACAGCTGGAACCCGGTAATACTCTCTAAGAGCTCAAATTCCCCAAAGTCTTTCTTTTCTTCTCCTACGAAGCGTCTGAGTGATCGCTTCAAGGATTAGTTTACACTTGTGATTATTATGATCTTTTACAATCATGATAGTCCTCATTAGTGGTGTGATACATCTTGCTCAAGATGTTAACATCCCACCTTCACGAGCTCTAATTTCCTAGCAGGGAATCAACTCTCTAGTGTCTTTTAGTGACATACTTTTTCACCCTTGCCCTGCTCTCAGCTACTAGAGAGCAGTCCTATGGGTCTGGTAGTATGGCTCCCACCTCTCACAGGATCCCCCTGGTCAGGGTGAGTGTTACCGCTGTGATGTTTGATGTTTATTGATTTTACTCATAAATCATTTCCCTCAATGGCGAGTGTGTCTCCTCGCCATCTTGAGTTGTTTCCCCAGTAGTATTGCAGTACGCCTGGTTACCAGCGTTAGCATCACTAACTTGAGAGCTCTAATTTTTTAGTAGAAAATCAACTCATTTTCTACTTTACTCTCTTTCTCATTCGTACTCTACTCTCAGCTGCTGGGGTAGCTCTACGGATGCACTGATATTATTCCACTTCCCACAGGGTCCCACCAGTTTGTGTGGGTGCCACCACTGTGAGCCTTTCATAAATATCATTCCTATGCAATGTTACTTCCCTTAGTGGCGAGTGTGTCCCCTCGCTACTCTTGTGTGCTTTCCTGGTTGTGATGCAGTACATTAAGTCTCAGATGTTAGCGTCTCTTCTTAGTGAACTTTGATTTTCTAGCAGAAAATCATTTCACTTGTCTTAGAGTGACATACTTTCCCACCGTGACCCAACTCTTGGTTGTGGAGCGGTCCCTTGGATGTGTTTATGTTGCTTCCCACCTCTACAGGGTCCCACTAGCTTATGTGGGTGTACCACTGTAGTCTTCTACGATTATTTCTCCATGATATAGTCCTTTTCTCTGTAGCAAGTGTGTCCTCCTTGCTACTTTAGCTACTCAGTGGGAATGAGATTACCCCTCTCACACTTTGTTGAGGGCGTACATTTCCCCATGGTCTCTCGAGGCATCATTCTGGTGCTTCCAGGTTTGTATGATCTTGGTTTCGCCTAGGCAGTTTCACTGGCATTTGGATACTCGTGGCCACGATGACTTTTCCTCTACCACGTTGCACCCAAGACACTAGTTTGAAACTCCTTAGACGACCCTTCTATCTTTGAAATTTTGCATTTTCTACTCCTCTTCCCATCCCTACACATATGCGTGTTAAGGTAGGGTTGAGATGACTTTCCCCTGATCGCTCTACTGCAGGCATATGCGCCGGGTAGGCATCAGACTTTACTTGGTTGAGAGCACCCCGCAGAGCCCCTACGAGGCATAGCTCACCACACCTTTACCCTGACTGTCCTGTCGCTCTGGTAGACATCAGACCTTTACCCTGATCGTCTTGCTCTGATCAAGCAGACATCAGACTTTACCCAGTTGAGTGGGAGCCCGAAAGAGTCCCTGGGAGGCATTCCCCACCACCACTTTTACTCCAGATGTTCTGTAAAAGACTACGCAGACTCCAATTTCGTGGCTTATTTACTTTTGTTGAGGTCAGGCAGAAGTATTGAGTCACCCATATCCGCTGTTCCAAAAGGAGCAGGAGGAGATGGGATCCTTTCACCTTCTATTCTGCTGTTTGAAATGATCAGTCAGGTAGTTGGTTTTACTTACCGGTCGAGAGAGCCCGACATAGTCCCTGGGACGCATTCCTCACCACCCCTTTACTCTGGATGTTCTATAAAAGACTACGCAGACTTCAATTTCGTGGCTTATTTACTTTTGTTGAGGTCAGGCAGAAGTATTGAGTCACCCCTATCCGCTGTTCCGAAAGGAGCAGGAGGAGACGGGATCCTTTCACCTTCTATTCTGCTGTTTGAAATGATCAGTCAGGTAGTTGGTTTTACTTACCGGTCGAGAGAGCCTGACAGAGTCCCTGGGAGGCATTCCTCACCACCCCTTTACTCTAGATGTTCTGTAAAAGACTATGCAGACTCCAATTTCGTGGCTTATTTACTTTTATTGAGGTCAGGCAGAAGTATTGAGTCACCCCTATCCGCTTTTCTGAAAGGAGCAGGAGGAGACGGGATCCTTTCACCTTCTATTCTGCTGTTTGAAATGAACAGTCAGGTTGTTGGTTTTACATACCGGTTGAGAGAGCCCGACAGAGTCCCTGGGAGGCATTCCTCACCACCCCTTTACTCTGGATGTTCTATAAAAGACTACGCAGACTCCAATTTCGTGGCTTATTTACTTTTGTTGAGGTCAGACAGAAGTATTGAGTTACCTCTATCCGCTGTTCCGAAAGGAGCAGGAGGAGATGGGATCCTTTCACCTTCTATCCTACTATTTGAAATGAACAGTCAGGTAGTTGGTTTTACTTACCTGGTTGAGTGAGCCCGACAGTGTCCCTGGGAGGCATTCCTCACCACTACTTCCTCCCTGATTGTTTTTCTCTGATCAAGCAGACATCAGACTTTACTCGGTTGAGTGAGCCTGACAGTGTCCCTGGAAGGCATACCTCACCGCTCTTTCACCATCTACCCTGTTGTTTCGACACGGTCGAGTCTGCTTGATCACCTTTTCACCGTCTATCCTACTATTTCGATACGGCCAGACAGATAGTCGGTTTGCTTTACTACCTTACTTTTTTCTGGGGCTTTCTCTCTTCGGCTCTGCCCTCACTATAGGGTAAGGCAAAGAGAAGATCTCCCCCACTCTCTCGCCTTTTGGTGGTCTGTTACTACTTTACCCTTTGTTCTCTCCTCGGCTCTACCCTTGCTATAAGGCAAGGCCAGGAGAAGATCCCCCTTCACTCTCTTTCACATCTTTTGGCGCTATATTACTTAAGTCTTTACTTCACTCATTTTGTTACATCCAGTCAACGCCAACACGAGCGGTTCACTAGTTTGTTCGCCACACCTGTTGGGGGTCCGTTTGTTGACCTTTATTTTCATTCGAGTGCGCTTGAGGGCCTTTAATTAATTTAATCAACCCCCGTCGAGTCCAATTCAAGCTCGAATTAGCTTGAATTGAGTCAAAGTAGACTCGACCGTATCCGATTGAGCCCGATTAGTTTGCCTTAGGCCCGTCGAGGTTAATTTGATTCGAGTGTTCATGTTAGTTAAATTTAACTGGGTTAATTTGAGTAAATCAAATTGAATCCCAAATTGACTCAAATCGGATTTGACTGTAGGCTTGATTTTAATCTAATATGCATTATTTAATTTACTTATTTATTTATTTATTTTTTTTTCATTCTCATGAGCTTAAATTTATTCTTAAATCAAGCAATCAAATGGATGGCTAATTAAATCACCTTAATTCCCTCCTAATTAATCTTAGGATGAATTCTAGCCATAGATCTAGGGCCTTAATCATTTAAATACTCTTTTAGGGCTTCATGAAGGGGGCTTGGCTTTTTTTCTTTTTCCTAGCCGCTCTCAACCCTAATTTTCTTAGTGTGAGAGCTCTTCCAACATCTCTACATCTTCCTCCACTCAAATTCGTTGGTAAAATCTTGCCGGCCGTGAGATCTCCGGCGACCCGAGTCATTCCCCTTCCAAAGCTTCTACCTTCCGATCCAAGGTGAATTGGAGTTCAACTTCAACTAGAGGAATATACGAGGACAATCTACAAGCTCAGATATTTCAAAATCTAGAAGATCTAACGGTAAGATTTTATCAAAACTTTAGATCTAGGTCACCACACTTAGATCTGTATATCTTTCTAATAAGTGCTTTTTAGAGCTTTCAAATACCTCCCCATGACTTTTATTCATGTTCTTAATCTACATTTAAAATTTTATCAAAATCAATAAAGCCATTCTTGAGAACGAAATCTTTTTTTAATTTTAGGGTTATAGAATTCGGCGTACATGAATAGCATGAGTCACTGATTTTCTCTTTCTTTTTTTTATAAATATTTTATTAAAATTAAATATATTTTTTTATAAAATATATTTAAATAATTTAATAATTATTTTAAATAAATTAATTTAAAATTATATCTATTTTATGACGTATTTATTATTATTTAAAATAGTTTTAATTACTTAAAATCTAAACACTTAGTTAATACTAATAATTATTAAATACTTTTAAAATGATATTATTAAATATTTTTTTATCTATTTTATTTTAAAATAAATAAATAAATAAATAGAAATAAGAAAAAATTTTATTATTATTTTTCAATAATTTAATTTTTAAAATTATGTTAAAATATATTATTTTAAGTAATTCTTAATTAGTTAATTGTTTAAATATCTTAATATTTAATCAAAAATTAATTAATTACTTTTTAAAATTAAAAAAAATATTTTTTTTATTAATTATTTTGAAATATCAGAAAAATTATTATTATTTTTATTATTTAATTCGAATTAATAATTACTTTCCTTTTTTAAATTATTCTAATTGATTAATTACCTAAATTACTTAATTATGTATTAATTAATTTAAACTTTAAATACTTTCTAAATTTATAAAAATTATTTTCTTATTGAATTATTTTGAAATCAGAAAAATTATTATTATTTTTATTATTTAATTCGAATTAATAATTACTTTCCTTTTTTTAAATTATTCTAATTGATTAATTACCTAAATTACTTAATTATGTATTAATTAATTTAAACTTTAAATACTTTCTAAATTTATAAAAATTATTTTCTTATTGAATTATTTTGAAATCAGAAAAATTATTATTATTTTTATTATTTAATTCGAATTAATAATTACTTTCCTTTTTTTAAATTATTCTAATTGATTAATTACCTATATTACTTAATTAGTCATTAATTAATTCAAAATTTAAATACTTTCTAAATTTATAAAAATTATTTTCTTATTAAATTATTTTGAAATCAGAAAAATTATTTTTTTTTTGTTATTTAATTTGAATTAATAATTACTTTCCTTTTTGAAATTATTCTAATTGATTAATTACCTATATTACTTAATTAGTCATTAATTAATTCAAAATTTAAATACTTTCTAAATTTATAAAAATTATTTTCTTATTAAATTATTTTAAAATCAGAAAAATTATTATTATTTTTATTATTTAATTCGAATTAATAATTACTTTCTTTTTTTAAATTATTCTAATTGTTTAATTACCTATATTACTTAATTAGTCATTAATTAATTTAAATTTTAAATACTTTCTAAATTTATAAAAATTATTTTTTTTGAATAATTCTAAAATAAGAAAATTATTATTATTATTATTATTTTTTATTATTATTTAATTTCGAATTATTAATGATTTTTTCTATTTTTTATAAATTATTTTAGTTTATTAATTACTTAAATTACTTAGTTAATAATTAATTGATTTAAAATTTAATTATTCCTAAATTTATACAACAACAACAACAACATCAAGCCTTTATCCCACTACGTGGGGTCGGCTACATGAATCCTTTTTCTCCATTGTGTCCTATTAAAAGTCAAATTCTCGTTTAAATCTAATAAAGAAAGATCATTTCTAATATTTTCTAACCAAGTCTTTTTAGGTCTACCTCTACCTTTCTTAACATAAGTCAAATCTAAGACCTCTACTTTCCTAACCGGGTCATCGGGAGGCCGCCGTTTTACGTGACCAAACCATCTAAGGCGACTCTCTCTAATCTTATCTTCCACTGGAGCTACTCCAACCTTTTCACGAATATGCTCATTTCGTATCCTATCTCTAAGGGTAAAGCCACTCATCCACCTGAGCATCCTCATCTCTGCAACACTTAACTTAGAATTATGCTTCTCTTTTAATGGCCAACATTCAGCAACATAAAGCATTGCAGGTCTCACCACCATCTTATAGAATTTTCCCTTAAGTTTGAGGGGTACTTTTCTATCACACAATAAGCCCGATGCATTCCTCCACTTCACCCATCCAACTTGGATTCTGCTGATAATATCCCCATCTATATCACCATCACTCTGAACAATAGATCCAAGATATCTAAAACGTGTACTCTTATTAATGACTTGATCGTCCAAAGTCACAATGCCCTCACTAGGTCTATTATTACTAAAATTACACTCCATATATTCCGTTTTAGATCTACTCAATCGAAAACCTTTAGACTCTAAAGTTGACCTCCACAATTCTAGTTTACCTTTAACTCCCTCTCTAGTCTTATCAACAAGAAGAATATCATCAGCAAAAAGCATACACCAAGGTACATCCTCTTGCAAATGTCTAGTGAGAACATCGATGACTAAAGCAAAAAGATATGGGCTTAAGGCTGATCCTTGGTGTAATCCAACCGAAATAGGAAAATACTTGGTCAAACCACCTTGTGTTTGAACACAAGTAATAGCTCCTGCATACATATCTTTAATGATTTGAATATAAGCGTTATTAACTTCTTTCTTTTCAAGAACTTTCCATAGCACTTCTCTTGGAACTTTATCATATGCTTTTTCTAAATCAATAAATATCATATGTAAATCCTCCTTATTCTCTCTATATTTCTCCATCAAACCTCTTAATAAATGTATGGCTTCCATAGTAGACCTACCCGGCATAAATCCAAATTGATTTTGAGAAACATTAGTATCACGCCGCAACCTATGCTCCATAACTCGTTCCCATAGTTTTAAGGTATGACACATTAACTTAATTCCTCTATAATTCGCACAATCTTGTGCATCACCTTTATTCTTAAAAATAGGGATTAACACACTCATTCTCCACTCATCTGGCATCTTTTTAGTCTTCAAAACAGTATTAAAAAGTTTAGTAAGCCAAGAAATTCCTTCATCTCCTAAGCATTTCCACACCTCTATTGGAATATCATCAGGTCCAACAGCTTTTCCACCCTTCATTTTCTTTAAAGCCTCTCTAACTTCGGTTTTACTAATACGCCGATAAAAACAGAAATCTTTATTTTCATTTAAGGTGCTAAGGTCACTACAGTCAATTTTATTTTCACATTCTTCATTAAAAAGTTTAGCAAAATATCTCATCCACCTTTGTTGAATATCATCTTCTAAAAAAAGTACTTTTTGATCTTCATCCTTAATACACTTCACTTGAACTAAATCCTTACTACTCCTATCTCTTTGTTTGGCTAGCTTATACATATATCTTTCTCCCTCCTTAGTATCTAATCTATTATATAAATCACTAAAAGCTAAACTCTTTGCATCACATATTGCTTTCTTAGATTCCTTACATGCCTCTTTATATAATTTTCAATTATCAGAATTTTTACAATTAAACCAATTTTTATTCCTAAATTTATAAAACATAATTTTACTAAATTAATTTCAAAATCAGATTAATTTTTTTTTATAAATTTATTTACTTTTTTTTATTTTTAATAAATATTTTCTATTTTAAATACTTTCCTTAATTATTAATTACTTAATTTACTTAATTAATAATTAATTGATTTAAAATTTAATTATTTTCCAAATTTGTAAAGAATCTCTTATTCTAATTATGTTAATATATCAGAGATTTTATTTATTTATTTGTTTATTTACTCTTTTAAATTTAATAAATATACATTATTTTAAATACTTTCCTTAATTACTTAAATTATTTAATTAATAATTAATTAATTTAAAATTTAAATATTTTTTAAATTTATAATAAATAATTTATTAAATAATTTTCAAAATTAGATAATTATTTTATTTATTTATTTATTTTTATTAATAAATATTTTTTTCCATTTTAGATTATTATAATTAATTAAATAGTTAGATTATTTAATTAATAATTAATTAATTTAAAATTCATTTATTTTTCAAAACTTATGAAAATTATTTTTATTAAATTACTTTAAATTCGAGAAACTTTAATACTTAATTTAATTTAATTTAATAATTATTTTTAAATATTAATTATTTTGAAATTATTTAAAAATCCTTTTTAATACATTAAAACTTCAAAAATTCATAACTAATTCATTTTAAATCGGATTTTTGTGTATAATACCTTAAATTTTTTAAAAAAATATGAAATGTTTTTTAAAATTATTTTCTGGATTCAATTCTGTATTGTTTGGATTATTTTATGTGCTACCTAATTACTTAATTATTTGATTATTATTTGATTACTTTAAAATTAAAAATTAATTTTAAATATGAAAATATTTTGAAACCCCTTGGTGGTGGCCAATGGATCTCCTAGGGATATAACATGAAATCATTTTCAAACTATCTTATTTTAAAAATTATATATTTGTGTACTTAATACGTATATGTATTTTAAACATTTTTAAAACTACATATATTATTAAATCCTTAATCTTGGGAGATCCACTTGGTGAAATCTTAAACCTAGGTTATGTATGTGAAGAGCAATTCATGTGGGAGAAGGATTAGTGGGTGATTGTGTCCCAATCATTCACTAATCACTTCATTAGGTTTCTTTACTTAGTGTTTTTGTAGTCCTTGCATGTGCAGGTTGCACAAGCACTTAGCCTAGACTCTCTTAGATCTAAGGACTTGATTGGTGTGTTTATATTTGCTGCATTTACCCTCTTTATGTTATGCCTAAGGGTTAGCTAACTCACTTTATTCCTGCTTAGTGTAGTGACACACTAAGGATAATAATTAAAGATTGTCTAGCAAACTTAGAATATTTCTAGGAGCTAGGATAGATCCCGGATTGCTATGAAACTTTAAACACTAGTGCTTAGTGACATCTGAAACCCTCTAGAATTTTCTAAGAATTTTCTGGACTCTTTAAAACACTTAATTGGCAAACCCTAATTTACCCGTTAATTAAGCCTTAGAAACTTCAAAAAAATATAATAAATCCATTTTAAATCAGAAAAATACCCATAATACCTCAAACTCTCTAGAATTCAGTCCCCAACCTTAAATAATTAGGGCCCCCTTAATTGGACCTTAATCTGGACTTTAATTCAACCTTAATCAAAAATCACCTTTTTACCTTAATTAAATCATTAAAAATTATTAAAAATCCCAAAATTTTCCCAAACACTCAGGAACACCTTCTTAGGTCATTTCTGACCTTTGGGGGTGATTACAATCAGTTTGGAGCTGATTTGGGCCAAAACCCCCAAAGTACCCCTAATTAGGCAATTCCGATAATACATTTAATTGCCCCAACTTCTAAAAATCGTAACTAATTACAGAAAACTCAAAAATGGGCAAACTAAAAGGTACCTAACTCTAATTAAGGTCTAGTTTTTTTTAAAAATATTAGGTGTCCAGAAATCAACCTAAAATAAAAAGTCAACTCTTTGGTCAACCGTAGCCTATAGTCTAGGGCCCGAAACTTCTAAAATTCATAACTTTGCGTAGGAAACTCCAAATCCAGCAAACTTAAAGGCACTCAACGCACATTAGGGTCTAGTATTTATTAAAAATATTAAAATTCCAGAAATCAACTTAAATAAAAAAAGTCAACAATCCGGTCAAACTTAGTTCAAAACGAGACCAAAACTTCAGAAATTCATAACTTTGGATAGAAGAATCCAAATCGGGCATACTAACTGTCTAACTGATCATCTTGAGGCCTAGTATTTTATAGAAATATTAGATGGTCATAAATACCCTTTAATCAAAAAGTCAATTTTGGACCCCCTTTTGCTTAGTGTATAGGTGGTCCCCGAACCCCCTAAAACTCACTAATGCAATTTAAACTTTAAATATTATTACCCTAAGCATTAAAACTAACCTACATACCAAATTAAATAAAATGGATCTTAATTCGCTAATATTTATATTTTAATTAAAATTTCCTTTTAGACCTACAACCAACCTGGACAGTAGGCAATTGTAACTAACTACCCAGCTTAGGATCTACCTCAGCTACACAGCTTTTCACACACATCTAGATGGTTTGTTAGGGCACCACTTCTAGACCTAGGCTAGGCCGGTGTTTACCTTTCTGTTGTGTGCTGAGATTTCTGAGATTTCACTGTATGTTGTGATTGAGATGATGTTGGTGTGTTTGTTTACTTTTACTGCACTCTGGGAATTGATGTGATTGCACGATAGACTACCCATAGGTTAGGATCGATCTTGATACTAATGATACTTTCTGCAGGTGGGCATGCTCATGCCATGCTAAAATAAAGGGGGGCAAAATTCATGATTTAAATACTAACATTGTTTCATGCAGATGCTCCAGAAATTGCTCAGCCCCCCTAAATAAATGAGGGCTAATTAAAATCATCATTATAAATTGCTACAGGTGCTCCAGAGCTTGCTTAGCCCTCAAATAATTAAGAGCATGGCCAAGTGTGGCTGTGATGAGTACTTTTATTTTTATATAAATTTCTTGGGATGATTTTCATTAGGATAACCTTGCAAGAGAGTCTAGATTTACTGCTTTCATTTAATGTAACTATTTGTAATATTGGTTGAGAGTTGTGAAAGTCTATTTTGAGTGGGGATGCTGAAACCCAAAGGTTGGATGCCCAAAGATAAAAGGACACCCAATATGAGGATAGTCCTTTTCTATTTGGGAATCCAAATTTGGATTATTCTACTACCCGAGGAGTCCAAGGAAGCTGAGGTCCAAGGAGTCCAAGGAAGCTCAGATCCAAGGAGTCTAAGAAAGAGAAGATCAAGAAGATGAAGACCAAGTGTATCCCACTCAAAATAACTTGCGTCAGTCTTAGGATTAGAAATCTGAGTTGTTGGCAGTGGTGCCCGGCCACTTTAATTTTCTGCAGACCTTGGGTTGTAACTAAGGGCAGTTGGCCTATGGACATTTAATTGATTTGTTTAATTATGTATTATGCTTGATTTGATGATGATTGCGTATAGGTTGTACGCTTTTCGTAGTTTATTGGCGATCTGCATGCCGCTTTTATTTTAGCCTGGATTTCGTTAGGCTCTCTAAGGACCAAAACCTTTTCTACTCGCAACTAATATTTAAAATTGTAAGTTTTAAGCAATTTAGAAACTTAACGACCTAGGGAATTGACGGAATCGTCCGGGGTCGCATGCATATTAATGTATTTCTCTTTCCTTCTATAAGACACTTTCTCGCCTGCGGGTAGAGTCCGGATAATCTGACCTATGAGGATGAGGTGCCGGACCTGGGGAAGCCCAGTCTAATTCTAAAAATTATTTTATAAGCCTTTTTAAAGTTCTGTGCATACCTGATTTGGATACTTTAACCAGCATGCATTGTATTAGAAATCAACTAAATCAAAATTTTAATTGCATTAGTCATAGAAGCATTCACCCAACATCAGTCCGGGGCCAATTAGGAAATCCTCTAGACGTCGGCCCTACTTCCAAGAACTATAACCTACCCACCC
Source organism: Dendrobium chrysotoxum (assembly GCA_019925795.1). Lineage (NCBI taxonomy): Eukaryota > Viridiplantae > Streptophyta > Magnoliopsida > Asparagales > Orchidaceae > Dendrobium > Dendrobium chrysotoxum. The sequence goes on from CM034304.1 coordinate 3,912,565, forward strand.
ATCTTTCATTAAATGACTGGACAATATGGTTTTGAAGCGACTAGGTGGTTAGCTGGCTCTCCAATCCAGATCGGGGTAAGTCCAGATTTTTGCATTGCATTAGTTAGGACACGGGTGTTAGTGTTACGTAGAACACTAAACCCATTAGATTTAGGATTCAAGGCTACTATTGTTTCATAGTACGCCTCATCAGTAGGTAGGTCTTCTGTCTTCCAGAGACCCTAAACCCTACATATCCGCATCACACGGATGACGCCACCTCCATCCTTCCCTCCTGCATGTTTTGAGTGCATGATTTATTTATTTTTCTCCAGTTTCTTCTCACTACCTTAGTCCCTCCGGATGCTGATGTGAGCCGTGCATGTTGACTAAGCCTAGTTGAACCTCTCTTTCCCTTCGAGTAGGACTTCCTAGTCTTCCCCCTATGTGCCAATCCCAATTCAGAAAGTATAATATAGAATCCTTAATCGGGAGTATTCTCAGGCTCCGGCTTGAGATGTAATTAACCACGGGGGCTTGCGCCCGTGGGAAACCGAATCCCACTCTCAAATAAACCCCATTCGAGCTAATATATCGGGTGGAGGAAACCCGTTACGATCAGATCATATATATTATTACCCATCGGGGTGTGCTGGTGAGAGCCGCTATCCTCAATGGTTAATCATATGTGTGATCGAATCTGCCCTTCCATTGGCCAGATAATGTCTCCCCTTGCGGGGCGATGGTGTTTGTGTCCTTTCGGAGGTCCACAATCATTTGATGGGGCAGGAATATACCCATCACAGAAGATCAAAGCTAGGGGATCATTTTATGGGATAGGAATATGCCCATCATAGTGGAACAAAAATAGGAGATCATATAATTGGGTAGGAATATGCCCATCACAGAGTATTGAAACTAGGAGTTCATATAATGGGGTGGGAATATGCCCATCAAAGTAGATCAAAACTAGGAGATCATATGATGCGGTAGGAATATGCCCATCATAGAGGATCAAAATTGGGAGATTATTTGATGGGTAGGAATCTGCCCATCAAAGAGGATCGAAACTATAAGATTGTATAATGGGGTTTTAATATACCCATCATAAAGGATCAAAATTGGGAGATTGTGTGGTGGGGTAGAAATATGCCGAACATAGAGGATAAAGACTGGAAGATCATATGATGGGGCAAGAATATGCTCCCACAAAGGACTAAAATTTGGAAATCATTTGAAGGGGTCAAAATATAAAAATCACGGAGGATCAAAATTGGGAGATCATATGATGGGGCAGGAATAGGCCCATCACAGAGGAACATTACTGGAAAATCTTGAGATTGGTTAGAAATTTGCCCTTTATAGAGGATCGAAATAAGGAGATCATATGATGGGGTAGAAATATGCCCATCATAGAAGATCAAAATTAAGAGATCATATGATGGAGTTGGAAAATGCCTAAAATAAAGGATCAAAACTGGGAGATCGTGTGAGGGTTGCAATATGCCCATCACAGAGGATCATGACTTGAAGATCATATAATGGGGTAGGAATATGCCCATCACTGAGGATAAAAATTGGGAGATCATGTGATGGGGTAGGAATATACCCATCATAGAGGATTAAGACTTAGAGATCGCATGACGGGGTAAGAATATGCCCATTATAGAGGAACAAAAATAGGAGATCGTAAGATGGGGTAGGAATATGCCTATCGCAGAGGATCAAAACTTGGAGATTAATGGATGGGGTAGGAAATATACACATCACAGAGGATCAAAACTAGGAGATCATATGATAGGGTAGGAATATGCCCATAATAGAGGATCGAAATTGGGAGATCATATGATGGTGTAGGAATATGCCCATCAAAGAGGATTAAAATTAGGAGATTATATGATTGTGTTGAAATATGCCCATCATAAAGGATCCAAACTGATAGATTATATGATGGGGAAGGAATAGGCCAATCATGGAGGATCAAAACTTGGAGATCATATACTTGGGGAGGAATATGCATATCATGGAGGATTGAAATTGGAAAATCATATGATGAGGTAGGAATATACTCATCACAGAGGATCAAATTGGGAGATCGTATGATGGGGTAGGATTATGCCCATGAAAGAGGATCCGAACTAGGAGAACATACGATGGGGTAAGAATATAACAATCATAGACGATCGAAACTGGGAGATCGTGTGATGGGGGTAGAAATATGCCATCGCAGAGGATCAAAACATATAGATAGTATGATGGGGTGGTAATATGCCCCCCATAGAGGATCAAGATTGGGAGATCTTATGATGGGGTAGGAATATGCCAATTAAAGAGGATCAAAATTGGGAGATTATATGATGGGGTAGGAACATGTTTATCATAGAGGATCAAAACTTGGAGATCAAATGCTGGAGTATAAATATGCCCATCACAAATGATCCAACCTGTATATCATATGATGGGGTAGGAATATGCCCATCACAGAGTATCAAAATTGAGAGATCATATGATGATGTAGGAATATGCCCCTCACAGAGGATCAAAACTGAGAGATCATATGATGGGGTAGGAATATGCCTATCTCAGAGGATCAGAATTAGGAGATCATATAATGGGGTGGGAATACGCCCATCATAAAGGATCAAAACTGGGAGATCATTTGATGGGGTAGGAATATATCCATCATAGAGGATTGAAATTGGGAGATTATATGATTGGGTGGGAATAGGCTTATCATAGCGGATCAGAACTTGGAGATCACGTGATGGGGTAGGAATATCAACATCACAGAGGATGAAGACTAGAAGATTATATGATAGGGTAAGAAAATGGCCATCATAGAGGATGAAATTGAGACATCGTATGATAGTGAAGGAATATACCCATCATAGAGGATCAAAATTAGGAGATCGTATGATGGGGCAGGAATATGCCTATCATAGAGAAATAAAATTGGGAGATCTTATTATGGGGTAAGAATATGCCCATTATAGTGGATCAAAATTGGGAGATTGTATGATGGGGTAGGTATATGCCCATTACATTGGATCGAAACTTGGAGATCATATGATGGGGTAGAAATATGCCCATCATAAAGGATCAAATCTGGAAGATCATATGATGGGGTAGGAATATGCCCATCAAAAATGATCAAAACTAGGAGATCATATAATGTGATAAGAATATGCTCGTCATAGAAGATCGAAATTGGGATATTATATTATGGGGTTGGAATATGCCCATCACATTAGAACGAAGCTAGGAGATCATATGATGGGGTAGAAATATGCCCATTATAGAGGATCAAAATTGGGAGATCATATGATAGTGTAGGAACATGCCCATCAAAGAGGATCAAAACTAGGAGATTGTATAATGTGGTGGGAATATGCCTATTACAAATTATCAAAACTGGTAGATCATAAAGTGGGATAGGAATATACCCATCATAGAGGATCAAAATTGAGAGATCATATGATGGGGTTGGAATATGCCCATCATAGAGGTTCAAAACTGGGATATCATATGATGGGGTTGGAATATACTCATCATAGAGGATCAAAACTAGGAGATCATATAGTGGGGTAGAAATATTCTAATCATAGAGGATCAAAATTGGGAGATCGTGTGATGGGCTAAGAATATGCCCATCAAACAGCATAAAAACTAATAGATCTATGATGGGGCCAAAATATACGTATCACAGAGGAGTGAAACTAAGAGATCATATGATGGGGAAGGAATATGCCAATAATAGATGAATAGAACTGGGAGATCACATGATGGGGTGGGAATTTGCCCATCATAGAGAATAGAGACTTTGAGATCTTATAATGGGTTAGGAATTTTCCCATTACAGAGAATCAAAGTTGGGAGATCTTGTGAAGGGGTAGGAATATGTCCTTCATATAAGATCAAATCTAGTAGATCGTTTGATGGTGTAGGAATATGCTTGTCATAACGGAACAAAAATGGGAGATCGTTTAATTGGGAAGGAATATGCCCATCATAGAGGATTGAAATAAGGAGATTATATGATGGGGTAGGAATATATTAAAAAAATTAAGAGATTATATGATGGAATAGGAATATACCCATCATAGGGGATCAAAACTAGGAGATCAACGGATGCTGTATGAAATATGCACATCACAAAGGATCGAAACTATGAGATATGATGGGGAAGGAATAGGCCAATCATAGGGGATCAAAATAGGGAGATCATATGATGGGGTAGGAATATGCCTATTATGGAGGATTGAAATTGGGATATCATATAATGAGGTTAGAATATGCTCATTATAGAGGATTAAAACTGGGAGATCCTTTGATGGGGTAGGAATATGCCCATCCAAGGGGATCAAAATTGGGAGATCATATGATGGGGTAGGAATATAACCATCATAGATGACCAAAACTGGGAGATCGTGCAATGGAGTAGAAATATACTCATCACAAAGTATTAAAACTAGGAGATAATATGATGGGGTGGCAATATGCCCACCATAAAGGATGGGGACTAGGAGATCTTATGATGGGGTAGGAATATACCCATCATAGAGGATCAAAATTCAGAGATTATATGATGGGGTAGGACCATATCTATCACCGAGGATCAAAATTGGGAGATCAAATGATGGGGTATGAATATGCCCATCACAAAGGATCCATCTTTGTATATCATATGATGGGGTAAGAATTTGCCCGTCACAAAGTGTTAAGACTGAGATATCATATGATGATTTAGGAATATGCCCCTCAGAGAGGATCAAAATTGGGAGATCAGATGATGTGGTAGGAATAGGCCTATCATAGAGGATCAGAATTAGGAGATCATATGATGGGGTGCGATTAAGCCCATCTTAAAGGATCAAAATTGCGAGATCGTATGATGGGGTAGGAATATACCTAACATAGAGGATCAAAAATGGGAGATCATAAGATTGGGTGGGAATATGCTTATCATAGAGGAACAAAACTTGAAGATCATGTGATGGGATATGAATATCAACATCATAGAGGATCAAAACTGGAAGCTCATCTGATAGGGAAAGAATATGGCAATCACAGAGGATCGAAATTGGGAGATCGTATGATGGGATAGGAATATACCCATCATAGAGGATTAAAACTGGGAGATCGTATGATGGGCTAGAAATATGCCCATCATAGTGGAATAAAATTGGGAGATCATATGATAGGGTAAGAAGATGCCCATTACAGAGGATCAAAACTGGGTGATTATATGATGGGGTAGGAATATGCCCATCCCATTGGATCAAAACTAGGAGATCATATGATGGGGTAAAAATATGCCCATCACAAAGGATCTAATCTGGGAGATCATATGATGGGGTAGGAATATGCCCATCAAAGATGATCAAAATTAGGAGATCATATGATGTGGTAAGAATATGCCCATCACAGAGGATCAAAATTGGAAGATTGTATTATGGGGTTGGACTATGCCCATCACGTTAGATCAAAATAAGGATATCAAATAATGGGGTAGGAATATGCCCATTATAGAGGATCAAAACTAGGAGATCTTATGATAGGGTTGGAATATGCCCATCAATGAGGATCAAAGTTTGGTGATCGTATGATGTGGTGGGAATATGCCTATTACAAAGGATCCAAACTTGTAGATCATATATAATGGGATAGGAATATGCCCATCACAGAGGATCAAAATTGAGAGATCATATGATGGGGTAGGTATATGCCCATCATAGAGGATCAAAACTGGGAGATCATATGATGGGGTGGGAATGTACCCATCATGTAGGATCGAAACTAGGAGATCATTTGGTGGTGTAGGAATATTCTTATCATAGAGGATCAAAATTGAGAAATCATGTGATGGATAAGAATGTGCCCCTCGCAAAGCATAAAAACTGGCAGATCTATGATGGGGTAGGAATATACCCTTCATAGAGGAGTGAAACTAGGAGATCAAATTATGGGGTAGGAATATGCCCATCACAGAGGATTACAACTGGGAGATCATATGATGGGGTGGGAATATGTCCATCATAGAGAATCGAGATTTAGAGATCTTATGATGGGCTAGGAATTTGCTCATTACAGAGGATCAAAATTGGGAGATCTTATGAAGGGGTAGGAATATGTCCTTCATATAAGACCAAAATTAGGAGATCATATGATGGTGTAGGAATATGCCCATCATAAAGGAACAAAAATTAGAGATCGTATAATTGGGAAGGAATATGCCTTTCACAGAGGATTGAAATAAGAAGATTATATGATGGGGTAGGAATTTACCAATCACAAAGAAAAAAAATTAGGAGATCATATGATGGGGTAGGAATATGCCCATCATAGGGGATCAAAACTAGGAGATCAACAGATGCGGTTGGAAATATGCACATCGCAATGGGTCGAAACTAGGAGAAATGATAGGGAAGGAATAGGCCAATCTTAGTGGATCAAAATTGGGAGATCATATGATGGGGCAGGAATATGCCTGTCATGGAGGATTAAAGTTGGGAGATTATATAATTAGGTAGGAATATGCTCATCATAGATGATTAAAACTGGGAGATCATTTGATGGGGTTGGAATATGCCTATTAAAGGGGATCAAAATTGGGAGATCGTATGATAGGGTAGGAATATAACCATCATAGATGATCAAAACTGGGAGATCATGCAATGGAGTAGAAATATACTCATCACAAAGGATCAAAACTAGGAGATAATATGATGGGGTGGCAATATGCCCACCATAGAGGATGGGGACTGGGAGATCTTATGATGGGTAGGAATATGCCCATCATAGAGGATCAAAATTTAGAGACTATATGATGGGGTAGGACTATATCTATCACCTAGGATCGAAATTGGGAGATCAAATGATGGGGTATGAATATGCCCATCATAATGGATCCAAACTTTTATATCATATGATGGGGTAAAAATATGCCCTTCATAGAGTATTGAGACTGAGAGATCATATGATGATTTGGGAATATGCCCCTCATAGAGGATCAAAATTGGGAGATCGAGTGATGGGGTAGGAATAGGCCTATCATAGAGGATCATAATTGGGAGATCACAAAATGGGGTGGGAATAAGCCCATCTTAAAGGATCAAAATTGGGAGATCATATGATGGGGTAGGAATATACCCATCATAGAGGATCAAAACTGGGAGATCATATGATTGGGAGGGAATATGCTTATCATAGAGGATCAAAACATGGAGATCATGTGATGGGATAGGAATATCAACATCATAGAGGATCAAAACTAGAATATCGTATGATAGGGAAAGAATATGACCATCACAGAGGATCAAAATTGGGAGATCGTATGATGGGGTCGGAATATACCCATCATAGAGGACTAAAACTGGGAGTTCGTATGATGGGATAGAAATATGCCCATCATAGAGGAATAAAATTGAGAGATCATATGATGGGGAAAGAAGATGCCCATTACAGAGGATCGAAATTGGGAGATTGTATGATGGAGTAGGAATATGCACGTCCCATTGGATAAAAACTAGGAGATCATATGATGGGGTAAAAATATGCCCATTATAAAGGATCTAAACTGGGAGATCATACGATGGGGTAGGAATATGCCCATTAAAGAGGATCAAAACTAGGAGATCATATGATGTGGTAACAATATGCCCATCAAAGAGGATCAAAATTTAGAGATTGTATTATGGGGTAGGAATATGCCCATCACGTTACATCAAAACTAGGATATCATATGATGGGGTAGCAATATGCCCCTTACAGAGCATCAAAACTGGGAGATCATATGAAAGGGGAGTAATATGCCCATCAAAGAGGATCAAAATTAGGTGATCGTATGATGTGGTGGGAATATGCCTACTACAAAGGATCCAAATTGGTAGATCATATAATGGGATAGGAATAAGCCCATCACAGTGGATTAACATTGAGAGATCATATGATGGGGTAGGAATTTGCCCATCATAGAGGATCAAAACTGGGAGATCATACGATGGGGTGGAAATGTACCCATCATATAGGATCAAAACTAGGAGATCATATGGTGGCGTAGGAATATTCTTTTCATAGAGGATCAAAATTTAGAAATCTTATGATGGGTAAGAATATGCCCCTCACAAAGCATAAAAACTGGTAGATCTATGATGGGGTAGGAATATACCATTCATAAAGGAGTGAAACTAGGAGATCATATGATGGGGTAGGATTATGCCCATCACAGAGGATTAAAACTGGGAGATCATATGATGGGGTGGGAATGTGCCCATTATAGAGAATCGAGACTTGGAGATCTGATGATGGGTTAGGAATTTGCCCATTTCAATGGATCAAAATTAGGAGATCTTATGAAGGGGTAGGAATATGTCCTTCATAAAAGATCAAAACTGGGAGATCGTATGATGGTGTAGGAACATGCCCATCATAAAGGAATAAAAAATGGGAGATTATATAATTGGGAAAGAATATGTCCATCACAGAGGATTGAAATAAGGAGATTATATGATGGGGTAGGAATATACCCATCATAGAAGATGAAAATAAGGAGATCATATTATGGGGTAAGAATATGACCATCATAGAGGATCAAAACTGGGAGATCATATGATGGGGTAAAAATATGCCAGTTATAAAGGATAAAAACTAGGTGATCGTGTAATGGTGTAGGAATATACCCATCATAGTTGATCAAAATTGGGATATCTTATAATGGGGTAGAAATATGCCCATTATAGAGGACCAAAATTAGGAGATCATAAGATAGGGTAAGAATATGCCATTACTAGGATCAAACTTGGGAGATCATATAATAGGGTAAGAATATACCCATCAAAGAGAACAAAAACTAGGAGAACATTTGATGGGGTAGGAATATGCCCATCAAATAGGAATAAAATTAGGAGATCATAAGATTGGGTAAGAATATTCCTGTTACAGAGGATCAAAACTAAGAGATCATTTGATGCGGTAGGAATATGCCCATCACATTAAATCAAAATTAGGAGATCATATGATGGGGTAGGAATATGCCTATCACAGAGGATCAAATCTGGGAGATCATATGATGGGGTAGGAATATGCCCATCAAAGAGGATCAAAACTAGGAGATCATATGATGTGGTAAGAATATGCCCATTACAGAGGATCAAAATTGAGAGATTTTATTATTGGGTAGGAATATACCCATCACATTATATCAAAACTAGGAGATCATATGATGGGGCACCCTATTACAAATGATCCTAACTGGTAGATCATATAATGGGATAGGAATATGCCCATCATAAAGGATCGAAATTGAGAGGTCATATGATGGGGTAGGAAGATGCCCATCGCAGATGATCAAAATTAGGAGTCCGTATGATGGGGTGGGAATACACATATCACAGGGGATCAAAACTTGGAGATCATATGGGGGGGGTAGGAATATTTCTATCATAGCATATCAAAACTGGAAGATCATATAATAAGGTAGGAATATGCCCTTCACAGAGCATAAAAACTGGCAGATCTATGATGGGTAGGAATATAACCATCATAGAGGAGTGAAACTAGGAGATCGTATGATGGGATAGGAATATGCCCATCATAGAGGAAAAAAATTGGGAGATTGTATGCTGGGGTGGGAATATGCCCATCATAGAAAATCGTGACTTGGAGATTTTATGATGGGTTAGAAATATGCCCATTACAGAGCATCAAAGGTGGGATATTATATGAAGGGGAAGGAATGTGCCCTTCATAGAGGATCGAAACTATAAAATCATATAATGGGGAAGGAGTAGGCTTATCAAAAAATCTCGAAACTCAGAGATCATATGATGGGGTAGGAATAAGCTCATCACAGAGGATCAAAATTAGGATTTTATGTGATGGGGTAGGAATATACCCATCACAAAGGATCAAAACTGGGGGATCTTATGATAGGGTGGCAATATAATTGACTTCATTTTTGTATGAGGTCACTAGGACCAATCCAAACCTTATGATTTACCAAGATCTTCGATCAGTCCAAAATAAATCCATATTTTAAATCAAAATTCAAGTTTTAAAAGCCTTTTCCAATGAAATTTCAAACATTTCAAACCCACATCAAATGACCCCCGATTCATAATATATCAATTTCATATTGATTAGGCATGTCACTTGGATCTACCCTCTAAATTTGAACTCAATCTAAGATCTCTAAATTAGAAACTAGATTTAAATTCAAAGCCTATAAAACATTCAAATATTTATAGCCTATGCCACTAAACCTGCTACTTAGTGGATTTTGACCTTGGAGCCTTCTTCAAACCCTCTGATTACATCCTAGCCCTTTATTATCATATGTTAATTATTAAACTACAATTTGGTGGACTCATTTTGACCCTTAGGTTATAAGGGGCTAAAATGACCAAAATACCCTTAGGGGTATGAATAGTCATTTCAAATTAAATGACCCTATCTTTGGATGGAACCACTTCCATTCAACTCCAAAATATTGAAATAAACCTGTTGGACCTAATCTCTACCCTTGGGTCAACCTGGTTGACCAAGTCAAATAGGGTTAACCAAAATGCCCTTTTAGGGTCCAAATAGTCATTTTTACTAAATTGAATTCTCCAAACCCTGGGACGACCTCCAACAGACTTAGAATATCAATTCAAATTAATTGAACCCTAATTCAGACTTTGGGTCAACTTGGTTGACCAAGTAAACCCAAGTTGACCAAAAAGTACATTAAGGGTCTAAATGTGTTTTTTCCGGCCATTCAACCTATTCAACCATTTTAAATCAAATTATTATCTTCAACCCCTCAAATATACTCCATTTAATGCTTCAAATATTTCTAAACCCACCATGAGTCATATTACAATAGGTTGACCAAGTCAACTTGCCAAAATTAGCTTAAACTTTCTGCCATAAACATATATACATTCAAATCTTTTCAAATTTTAAATCTTTAATTTTTAAACCACATTTAAATTAAGAAAATTAGCTCACAAAACATTGCCCTATGTTACATAAGCTTTTTGACTAGTTTGACTAGACAAAGTATTAGAAAAGAGTCAAAGTCCATGCTTAGGTGGATTTGCCATCTTGAAAAGTCAATGTATCCTAATAACTCCATATTTATATGAATTTGGTGGTTGGGAGGGTTAGTTGGAAGTAGCTTGATGCTTCTCTCACTCCAATCCAAGCTAAATATTCTTTAGGAGGAATGGAATAATCTCACACTTCACTCAATGATTTGGCTCCACTCTCTATCATCTAAAACCTTCAATTCCAGCATTGTCCAACTCATGTTAAGGATAACTTAGCTTCGCCATCTATAAATAAGCCTCTTCCAACCATTGGAAAGGTTTTTATAAGCTTAAGGACCCAAATTTGAGAAGAGAGAGAGAAGGATAGAGAAAGGATACTTGTGTAGTAAAACTTGATCCAACCTTCAACAGCTATTATATTCTTCAAGGAAGTTGTAGAGGATTTAAATACCTTTGTGACAAGATCAAGAACACCAAAATCCATCCACAGGATTGTAAGATATCTCAACTTTTCTATAAAATTTTAATTTGAAACTACAGAAAAACTAGAACACATGAAGTCTCCAAACTTCAGGTGTTGGTAGATTAGGTTAACATAAACATGTGTTTCAAATTTCATCCAATTTGGATGAGTTTTTTGAAAGTTAAAGGCAATTGAATAATTCAATTCATTTTGAACTGATTTCCTGTCGACAAACCACAGTCGTCTGATCGCGCTTTTTGTGCGATTGTACGGCATTGATCGCGCCATGCCATCCAGAATAAACACATGTCGTCTCCCCTTAGTTTCGAACGTAAGTCAATCCAGAATGAGGGAAACCACGTGGCCACATCTAGGTGGTTGGTTCATCCTACGATCGATCCGACGGGCCAGAACACGTCTAACGTGTTTAAGTGGCCCTTGAGAGTTCGACACATGGCTTGCCATGTGGCAACAGGCAGTGGCGGTGGCACAATCATTGCCACCACTGTTTAATGGTTGAAATGGATTTAAATATTCAATTTAATGCCCATAAATTTAAAAAAGTCACAAAAAATCCAATTGTTCACCAAATAGGGTGTTTTTGGTCTCCTTAGAAAGAAATTTTCATCTAGTATTTGTTAAAATTAAAATAAAAGTATGTTGATCACTGTATAGTGAGTTATTGGGTTTTTATGAAACCAAAATTTTGTTATTTTCTCATAATCCAATGGTCAAATTGAGTCCAACTTTTGGTGAAATATTTTTTAGTATCTTAGACATTCTTTGCATTTTTCATAGGTCCAGATGCTTAAAGGATTGTAGTGATGTGAATTTTTAAGGTAATGGGTCAATTTTGGACCGAAAACTTTAAAAATTCATAACTCTTCAAATTGATAAAATTAGGTTATCTGATTGTTGTGGTATGCTTGCATATGTCCTAGGGTTTAATGACCAAAATTTCAAACTTACTTGAACACTAGTGACACTTAAGGAAACTAATTAAGAAAAAGGTCTAGTTAACTTAGAAAATTTAGAGGAAATTTTACACACATCCAATAGAGATAAAACTTCAGAATATTGAACTTAGTGACATTTTTTACCTTAGGCCCAAATTTCACTTGATTTGGTGGTCATTAGATCAAAAAATTAACTAAGTCAAAATTCAATCTTTTTTAGGACCCAAAAAATTCAAAACAATTTAATAAATTAAAATTAAATCCAAAAATTACAAATAATATGTCAAAATGGCTAGAATTTAATCCTCTATTTAGGAAATTTTTTTGTTAATATTTATGTTCTGTTATGTGTTAGTGATTTATTTTGTTTGATTTGTAATCAACTTTTGAGTTTTGTTGTCGTATTTGTTTCATTTTTTTACAGTCTCACAGATCATGGTTGATTTGTTTTTAGAAAAGTGTTTTGTTTATCATATCTTAAGTTCCTTTTCAATTCGTACTATATGAATCACGTTCATACTGTATGAATTCCATATATTTTATGTTGCAATTGTTTTGGGTGAGATGAAAATGTGATTTTTTTCTTGAACATTTCATGTTGTATGATGACATCATCATCTATACGATCCATGTAATATTCTTCTGTATGAAATTGGCGATGAAGATTATCTGTATGAACTTCAAATCGTCTATATGATGGAGTTGTCAGATTATATGTGGATAGTCTAAACCGTTATGTACGAACATTATTGCATGTTCGTCCCGGATGAACACGTGTTTGTCTATATGAATAGTTTGGTCAAAAAGTCGTACAAAATCACTCATAGAGAAATATGATTATGAAAAGTCATTTCAGCATATTAACTATTTTTAACCGTTTCCATTCATACATAAGAAACTATTTTCGTACTGTACGAAATCATAATCGTATGTACGAACCATATGTCATATTGTATGAATTGGTCGATTTCTCTAAATTGAGGGACATTCTTTGAATATTTCACCATTCCTTCACTTTTAAACCTTCTTGTGTTCAAATGACAAGCACTAGTGGCAAAAGGGCTCAACACTTAAGAGGGTCTTCTTCTCAATCAAATCAAGAAGATGAAAATTTCCTATCGAAAGAAAATGGGGTTGCATATGATGGCTTCATCAAAGAAAAAAAAACTCCTTCACGTCTTCTAATTCAAGAAGACATCAACTTTTTAGTAATGCGTCACTTTCATCCTACCCAATTTTCTTTCATTCTCACATTAATCCACGCCTTTCATTCAGAAACTTTTTACCTTTTTCTAGTCAATTTGAAAAGGAGGGAGAACCACACATTCATGTCATCTTATGTTCTTAAACAAATGGTAGAGATAACTAAGGAAGACTTAGGCACCTACTTACACCTTAGAACTGAGGGTGTAAGGGCACACACTATGACCTCTATAGAAGATTTTGACTGGTTAACCATTAATCAAACCCTAAGAGGTGCACCATCAGTTTATCATCAATCTCATGTGCACAATCTAAACGAAAATGCCAGGATCATCCAGCATGTCTTGAGAACTTCAATTATTCCTAAGGTTGGTGATGGAATCAACCTTACTCCTCTACTTTCCATTGTCACATATCTAATTATGTCAAACACTCCAATTTATGAAGCCCAGTTGATTCTGGACTACATCAATAATCTAACCGACATTAGACTTCCTACCACTAAAAGGAAGAAAAATGTTACTTTAGGACACCTAATTACCTATGTCTTGGAGAAGAAGTACAATTTAGTTCATTCTGATCCTCTAAATAAACTTCCAATCTATTTTTCCAATGCTTCCTTTCGTGCTCTTTTTCATCGGGACCAAGGGTAAGAGGATGATGAAATGGAAGGAGAAGAAGAGGCTCCAGCACCTGCCCCTAACCCTACTCCTGGACCTAAGAAGCATTTCTATCAAGAAATGGTCTAGCATTTTGACTGACTTGAGTCTCACTTTGATCAAAGATTTGATCATATTAAGACTCACCTAGACCAGCAGGATGCGAGATATCACGAAGACATGGGCTGGGTGTGAGGGCAGCTTGACTCCTTAAATACTCAGGTAGCTAAAATCAACAGCTACCTTCTAGTGTTCAACCCTCCTCAACCACCTTCAGAGTAGGATCCTCCACTATATTTTTTTTGTTTTCTATTGTACTTAATGCATGACTTGTTTTTAGTTTTCTTGTGATGATGTACTATTCTTGTTTTTATTGTATCTGTATTTGATTGTTGGTGTATGAATTATTTTAGTCTATTTCTTGAAAAAAAAATTGTGAAATGATATTTCTCTTGTATTTGGTGTTAATGCTCTTAAATTGTTCTAAGTTCCCATAGACTAATCAAATATAGCTGTTCTATGGAATGAAATTTTAAAATATTTTACATTACAACTTAATCACTTGGCAAAATTTGAAAATATCAAAATTTAAATCAAATTGTGATTAGGTATTGATAAGGAAATCATTTTCCTATTCTTATAGATACTTATTTTATAGTAAAAAATATTGCAAAAAGAGATGAATTAATTTTCTTTTATCTTCTTGTTCAATTTATTGATTTCTTTATTAATTATTGGTTTTTATTTTACAATTAGTTGATATCAGAAAGAACAAAAAGAAAAGAGGCACAAAATTAGCCCAAAATTTAAAAAGATGCAAAAAATGTGCCACAATCTTAAAAGATGCACAAAGTTCGCCAAAAATAAAAAGAGGCAACAAATTAGCCCAAATTGAAAGGTTGCTTAAAGTGTGCCAAAATTTAAAAAGATGCGCAATGGTCACCAATCGAAAGTTCTTTCCTTTATATCTCTAATTCTTACAAAAATACAATCAATCAACTATAATCTCAACTATTGAATTTGAAAGTAATTAATCTTTTATTTAATCATTTTTTGCAATATTTATGTTATTTAATATATATAGAATGAAGAATGAATCTGGTTGACTTTTCTTATTTTTATTGTTCTTTGATTTAAAATATGAGACTTTCTTTTTAACATCCTGTTGTTAATATTGTTTTTGCAAATAGGTTAAAATTCTCTTGATATGAGATTAGTCAATAGTAACTTACTCTTTCAATGACTTCTTTCCTTTTTATTGTAGTCAAAAGGGGGAGTCATCATTATTGTTTGTTTGTATCAGTTTGTTATTATTTTTTGTATCGATGTGTGTTTAGTTATTGGTTTGTATCAGTTTGTTATTATATTCTGTGATTTGTGATCATCGGGTCATTGAGTTATTATATGTTTTGTATTTTGTGATTTGTGATCATCGGGTCATTGAGTTATTATATGTTTTACATCGGAGGAGTCATTGTGTTATTATATGTTTGTTTATTTTATTATCGTGATCATCGTATGATTGTGTGTTTTTTATGTGTGTGCTTTATTTTTGAATTTATTTTTTTTTTTGAATTTGAATTCATATTTGGTCTTATGTTTGAATTCATTTTTGGTCTTGTGTTTTTCAGACCAAGTTTAATCCCGTAGTTTTAATTGAGCATTCATTGAGGGCAAGCTTAGGAGAAAAATAACTTTTAATGTTCACTCAAACAATAATTATTTTGCTATCATAAATAAGGGGAAGATTGTTGCAACTTAGAAATGCAGTTTGATTTATATGTTATGTGATTTTTAATGATAAAAAAATATTATTATTCTGATATTATTATTATTTCTCCTAACATACACTGGATAGATTTTTATTTGTTTTTGTGCGTACTAACATTTCATGGAAATCATACTCCAGACTGCTGACGACTTCAAGACAGAGTATAATAGGATTTAATGTTATGGAGTCAGTATTTTTCTATTTTATTGAGTCTGAGAGAGTGATTGTAATTGGGTAACTATACACACACACATAGGGGGAGAGAGTTAAACTTGAAATTTAAAATTTTTTATACCTGAAGTGTACTATATGATGTAAGTTCATACAGACGACTAATAGTGTACGAAATGATGTTCATACCAGTTCATCCATATGAATTGAAACTTTTCATACAAATGATTTAAACATCGTACAGATGACTAACAATATATAAAATATGGTTCATGCCAGTTCATCCATACGAATTTAAACTATTCGTACAAACGACTGATATTATATGAAATATGGTTCGTACCGAATCGTCCAGATGAACATTAAAATTTATACAGATGATTGGCAGTGTATGAAATACACATCGTACCAAATTGTCCAGATGAACTTGAAGTATTCCTACAGATGATCCATGATCGTATGGTACGATCTGACTTTGTTTGACTTTGAAATTTTATTTTTTGGATTTTTTTTCATGACATTTTCTGTATATTAAGTCCTAGAAACTGCCATCCAATCTTTTTGCTGAGTGTCTTTCTTGAGAGTGAAAAAGGAGAGTGTGTTTGGGAGTGGAGAGTGAGAGATGTTGTAGGAGGAAATTGTGAGAGATTAACAAGGTTGCCCAAAGGAAAGGATCTCTTATTGTTTCTTCAAACTTCTGCCCTACTTCCTTAAAGACTCTTGAGAGAAGATCTACAAAGTAGATCAATTATACTCTGCTTTAACTAAGAGGGTGAAAAAGGATGCTACGGTACTCTGTTATCACCAGGAAGGTGAAAGAGGATACTACGGTACTCTGCCGTCACCATGAGGGTGAAATAGGACATGGCAGTACTCTGTCTTCACCAGATGGGTGAAAAAGGACGTGATAGTACTCTGCCTTCACTAGGAGCGTGAAAAAGGATGACGATTCTCTGCCATAACGGGTTGATGGAAGAGAGGTTTTTCTAAGGGCTTCTCCGCCTTACTGTGGGGGCAAAAGGAGAGTCACTAGTGTTTAGTGTAATACTTGGAGAAGGAGTCTCCAAGGAGTGGACGCCCGTCTAGCTAGACAGAACCACTAAAAAATTTGGTGTCTTCTATTCACTTTACTTTTTCTACTTTTTTACTTTTTTGCAGGTTAAATTATTATGGTTGAAATATTTTTTGAAAATTTTATTTACTATAAACAACTGAATATTTCAAAAGTAGTACCTTTAACATTAAAAATAATTTTGTTAGAAAAGTTTTTCAAAATCCTGGAGATTTTTTAAAATTACCAATTCACCCCCTCTTGGTTAGCCATGGGACAGTTATCTTAGGTGTAACAACCTACACGAACTTTTAGATCGAAACAACGAGATCGTATGATGGGGTAAAAAAATTACCAGCACAGAGGAGCATTACTGGGAGATCGTTTGAGGGGGTAGGAATAAGCCCATCACCGAGGATCGAAACGAGGAGATCATGTGATGGGGTAGGAATATGCCTATCAAAGACGATTGAAACTAAAAGATCGTATGATGGGGTTGGAATATGCCCATCATAATGGATCAAAACAGGGAGATCGTATGTTGGGGTAGAAATATACCCATCACAAAGGATCGAAGCAAGGAGATTGTATGATGGGGTAGGAATATGCCCATCGCAGAGGATCAAAACTGGAAGATCATATGAAGGGGTAATTATATGCCCATCACAAAGGATCGAAACTAGGAGATCATATGAGGGGGTATGAATATGCCCATCGAAGGTGATCAAAATTGGGAGATCATGTGATGGGGTAGGAATATGCCCATCACAAAGGATCAACACTAGAAGATCATATGATGGGGTAGAAATATGCCCATCACAGACGATTAAAACTAAGAGATTATTTGATGGGGTGGGAATATACCCTTCATATAGGATCGAAACTAGAAGATCGTATGATGGGGTATGATTATGCCCATCACAGAGGAATAAAAATGGGATATCATATGATGCGGAAGAAATATGCCCATCACAGAGGACCGAAACTAGAAGTTCATATGATGGACTATGAATATGCCCATCATAGAGGATCAAAACTTGGAGATGATGTGATGGGGTAGGAATATGGCCATCACAAAGGATCAAAATTGGGAGATCGTATGATGGGGTAGGAATATGCCTATCATAGAGGATCATTATTAGGAGATTATATGATGGGATAAGAATATTCCCATCATAGAGGATCAAAATTAGGAGATTGTATGATGGGGTAGGAATATTCCAATCACAGATGATAAAAATTGGGAGATCGTATGATAGGATATGAGTATGCCCATCAAAGAGAATCAAAACTAGGAGTTCGTATAATGGGGTCGGAATATACCCATCACAGATGATTTAACCTAAGACATCATATGATGGGGTAGGAATATACCCATCACAGAGCATCAAAATTAGAAGATCATATGATGGGGTGGCAATATTCCCAATATAGAGAATCGAGATTAGGATATCTTATGATGGGGTAGGAATATTACCATCATAGAGGATCTAAACTGGAAGATTGTATGAAAGTTTAGAAATATGCCCACCACTCTGGATCGAAACAAGGAGATTATTAGATGGGTCAAGAATTTACTCATCTCAAAGGATCGAAACTAGGAGATCCTATGATGGGTTGGAAAATGCCCATCACAGAGGAATAAAAAAGGGAGATAGAATAATGGGGTAGGAATATGCCCATCACAAAGGATCAAAACTAGGAGATCATATAATGGGGATGGAATATGCCCATGATAGAGGATCTAAACTAGGAGATCGTACGATGGGGTATGAATATGCCCATGAAAGAGGATCGAAACTTGGAGATCTTATTATGCAGTAGAAATAAGACCATCATAGCGGATCGAAACTAAGAGATTATATGATGGTGTAGGAATGTGCCCATCACCGAGGATCAAAACTGGGAGATCATATGATGGGGTAGGAATATGCCCATAATAGAGGATCAAGATTGGAAGATCATATGATGTGGTAGGAATATGTCCATCACAGAGGATCGAATCAAGGAGATTTTATGATGGGGAAGGAATATACCCATCATATAGGATCAAAACTTGGAGATCATATGATGGGGTAGGAATATGCCCATCGTAGGGGATCGAAACTAAGAGATCATATATTAGGATAAAAATATGCCCATCACAGAGGACCAAAACTAGGTGATTACATGATGTGGTAGGAGTATACCCATCATAGAGGATCAAAATTAGGAGATCATATGATGGAGTGGGAATATGCCCATCAAAGAGGATCAAAACTAGGTGATCGTATGATGGGTAGGATTATACCCATCACAAAGGATCTAAATTGGAAGATCATAGGATGGGGTAGGAATATGCCCATCACAGAGAATCAAAACTGGGAGATCATATGACTTGGTAGGAATATGCATATCACAAAGGAACAAAAAATGCGAGATCATATAATGGGGTAGGAATATGCCTATCACAGAGGATCGAAACTAGGAAAACATTTGATGGGGTAGGAATATGCCTATCATTGTTGATCAAAAAAGGAGATCTTATGATGGGGTAGGAATATGACGATCACAGAGTATTGAAACTAGGAGATAATATAATAGGGTAGGAATTTGCCTATCACAGAGGATTGAGACTAGGAGATTATGTGATGGGGTAGGAATATGCCCATCACAGAGGATCTAAACTGGGAGATCATGTAATAGAGTAGAAATATGCCCATTACAAAGGATCAAGACTAGAAGATCACATGATGGGGTAGGAATATGCCCATCATAGAGGATAAAAACTGGGACAACGTATGATGGGGTAGGAATATTCCGATCATAGAGGATCAAAATTTGGAGATCGGATGATGGGGTAGGAATATGCCCATCACAGAGAAAAAAAATTGTGAGATCATATGTTGGGCTAGGAATATGCCCATCATTGAGGAGTGAAACCAAGAGATCATTTGATGGTGTAGGAATATTCCAATCACAGAGGGTTAAAACTAGAAGATCTTTTGATGGGGTAGGAAAATGCCCATCACAGGGGATCAAAACTAGGAGATGGTATGATGGGGTAGGAATATGCTAATCAAAGAGGATCAAAACTAGGAGATCGTATGATGGGGTAGGAATATGCATATCACAAAGGATCCAAACTTACAGATCATATGATGGGGTAGGAATATGCCCATCATAGAGCATCAAAATGATGATCGTATGATGGGGTAGAAATATACCGGCCATAGAGGATCGAAGCTAAGAGGTTGTATGAAGGGGTTAGAATATGACCATCACAAAGGATAGAATAAGGTGATTATTTGATGGGTTTGGAATTTGCCCATCATAGAGGATCAAAACTAGAAGATCGTATGATGGGGTAGGAATATGCCCATCACAGAGGATCAAAATTGGGAGATCGTATGATAGGATATGAATATCACCATCATAGAGGATCAAAACAGGGAGATCGTATGATGGGGTAGGAATATACCCATCACAAAGAAATGAAATTGGGAGATCATATGATGGGGTGGGAAAATACCCATCACAGAGGATCAAAAATTGGAAGATCTAATGATGGGGTAGGAATATTCTCATAACTGAGGATTGGAACTGGGAGATCGTATGATGGGATAGGAATATACCCAGCATAAAGGATCAAAACTGGAAGATCATATAAAGGGATAGGAATGTTCCCATCACTGGGGATCAAAACTAGCAGATCGTATGATGGGCGAGGCATATGCCCATCATAAAGTATTGAAACTAGGAGATCGTGTGATGGGGTAGGAATATGCCCATCACAGAGGATCGAGACTAGGAGATCGTATGATGGGGTAGGAATATGCCCATCACTGAGGATCAAAATTAGGAGATCGCATGATGGATAGAAAAATTCCCATTATAGAAGATCAAGATTGGATGATCATATGATGGGGTACGAGTATACCCATCACTTAGGATCAATGCTGGGAGATCGCATGATGGGGTAGGAATATGCCAATCATAGAGGATCAAAACTAGGAGATCATGTGATGGGGTAGAAATATGCCCATCATAGAGGATCAAGACTGGATGATTAATAATGGGGTAGGAATATGACCATTATGGAGGATTGAAGCTGGGAGATCGCATGATTGGGTAGGAATATGCCCATCGTAGAGGATCAAAACTGTGAGACCGCATGATGCGGTAGTAATATGCCCATCATAAATTAATAAAATTGGGAGATGGTATGATGGGGTAAAAATATGACCATCACAAAGGAACGAAACTAGAAGATCCTTTGATGGGGTCGGAATATGCCCATCATAGAGGATGGAAACTAGGAGATCGTATGATGGGGTAAGAACATGCCCATCGTAGAGGATCAAAACTAGGAGATCATATGATGGGGTAGGAATACGCACATCAAAGAGGATCAAATTGGGAGATTGTATGATGGGATAATAATATGCCCATCAAAAATGATCCAAACTAGTAGATAATATGATGCGGTAGGAATATGGCCATAAGAGAGGATCAAAATTGGGGGATCATATGATTGGGTTAAAATATTCCTATCATTGAGGATCAAAATTGGGAGATCATATGATGGAGTAAGAATATGCCCATCATAGAAGATCGATACAGGGAGATCGTACGATGGGGTAGGAATATGCCCATCATAGAGAATTAAAACTAGGAGGTCAGTTGATGGGGTAGGAATATGCATATCATAGAGGATCAAATCTAGGAGATCATATGATGGGGTAGGAATATGCCCTCCATAGAGGATCAAAATTGGAAGATCATATGATGGGGTAGGAATATGCCCATAAAAGAGGATCATAACTAGGAGGTCATATGATGGGGTAGCAGTATGCCCATCACAAATGATCCAAAGTAGCAAATCATATGATGGGGTAGGAATATGGCCATCATAGAGGATGAAAACTAGGAGATCATATGATGGGATAAGAATATGCCTATCATAGAGGATCGAAATTGGGAGATCATATGATGGGCAAGAATATGCCCATCATAGAAGATCAAAATAGGGAGATCATCTGATGGGGTAGGAAAATGCCCATCATAGAGGATTAAAACTAGGAGATCATATAATTGGTAGGAATATGCCCATCATAATGTATCGAAACTAAGAGATCGTATGATATGGAAGGAATATACCCATCATAGAGGATCAAAACAAGGAGATCATATGATTAGACAGGAATATGCCCATCACAGAGGATTGAATTTGGGAGATCATATGATTGGGTGGAATATGCCCACTGAAGAGGATCAAAATTAGGAGATCCTATGATAGGGTATGAATTTGCCCATCACAAAGGATCCAAACTAGTAGATCATACGATGGTGTAAGAATATGCCCATCACAAAAGTTCAAAACTGAGAGATCACATGATGGGGTGGAATTTGACCATCACATAGGACCAAATTGGGAGATCATATAATGGGGTAGGAATATGCCAATCATAGAGGATCAAAATAAGGATAATATATGATGGGGTAGGAATATGCCCATCACAGAGGATCAAAGCTAGGAGATCGTATGATGGGGTAGGAATATGCTTATCATAGAGTATTGAAACTAGTATATCATATCATGGGATAAAAATATACCCAGCACTGAGGATCGAGACTATGAGATCGTATAATGGGTAAGGAATATGCCCATCATAGAGGATTAAAACTTGAAGACCATGTGATATGGTAGAAATATGCCCATCACAAAGGATGGACACCAGAAGATCATATAATGGGGTAGGAATATGCCCATCTTAGAGGATCAAAACTCGAAGATCATGTGATGGGATAATAATATGCCAAACATAAAGGATTAAAATTGGGAGATCATACGAAGGGGTAGGATACATCACAAAGGATCAAACTGGGAGATAGTATGATGGGGTGGTAAAAATCCCATCACAAAGGATCAAAAATGGGAGATCTAACGATGTGGTAGGAATATGCCCATCATAGAGGATTGGAACTGGGAGATTATATTATGGGACAGTAATATGCCCATCACAATGGATCAAAACTAGAAGATCATATGAAGGGGTAGGAATATTCCCATCACTGAGGATCGAAACTAGGAGATCGTATGATGGGCTAGGAATATGCCCATCACAAAGTATTAAAACTAGGAGATCGTGTGATGGGGTAGGAATATGCCCATCACGGAGGATCAAGACTAGGAGATCGTATGATGGCGTAGGGATATGCCCAACATCGAGGATCAAAATTAAGAGATCACGTGATGGGTAGAAAACTTCCCATCATAGAGGATCAAGATTGGATGATCATATGATTGGGTAGGAGTATGCTCATCACTAAGGATCGAAGCTGGGAGATCGTATACTGGGGTAGGAATATGTGAATCATAGAGGATCAAAACTGGGAGATCATGTGATGTGCTAGAAATATGCCCATCATAGAGGATCATGACTGACAGATCATATAATGGGGTAGGAATATGACGATCATAGTGGAGAAAACTAGGAGATTGAATGGGGGGGTAGGAATATGTGAATCATAGAGGATCAAAACTGGGAGATCATGTGATGTGCTAGAAATATGCCCATCATAGAGGATCATGACTGACAGATCATATAATGGGGTAGGAATATGACGATCATAGTGGAGAAAACTAGGAGATTGAATGGGGGGGTAGGAATATGCCCATCACAGAGTATCTAAACTATGAGATCACGTGATGGGATAGTAATATGCCCGTCATAGAGGAATAAAATTGGGAGATAGTATGATGGGGTGGGAATATCCCCAGCATAGAGAATTGAAAGTAGGAGATCGTATGATGGGGTTGGAACGTGCCCACCACAGAGGATCAAAAGTGGGAGATCATGTGATAGGGTAAGTATATGCCCATTAAAGAGGTTCAAAACTGGGAGATCGATGATGGAGTAGTAATATGCCCTTCACAAATGGTCCAAGCTAGTAGATTATATGATGGGGTTGGAATATGGCTATCATAGAGGATCAAAAGTGGGAGATCATATGATAGGGTAAGAACATGCCCATTAAAGAGGTTCAAAACTGGGAAATCGTATGATGGAGTAGTAATATGCCCATCACAAATGATCCAAGCTAGCAGATTATATGATGGAGTAGGAATATGGCTATCACAGAGGATCAAAATTGGGAGATTATATGATGTGGTAGGAATATGCCTATCATAGACGATCAAGATTGGGAGATCATGTGATGGGGTATAAATATGCCCATCATAGAAGATCAAAACTAGGAGATCGTATGAT
Source organism: Dendrobium chrysotoxum (assembly GCA_019925795.1). Taxonomy (NCBI): domain Eukaryota; kingdom Viridiplantae; phylum Streptophyta; class Magnoliopsida; order Asparagales; family Orchidaceae; genus Dendrobium; species Dendrobium chrysotoxum. Next base: position 3,937,101 of record CM034304.1, read on the forward strand.
GGGGTAGGAATATGCCCATCATAGAGGATTAAAACTAGGAGATCGTATGATGGGGTAGGAACATGCCCATCTTAGAGGATCAAAACTAAGAGATCATATGATGGGGCAGGAATATGCCCATCATAGAAGATCAAAACTATAGGATCGTTTGATGGGGTTGGAATATACCCATTAAAAAGGATCAAAGATGAGAGATTGTATGATGTGGTAGTAATCTGACCATCACAAATAATCCAAACTAGCAGATGATATGATGGGGTAGTAATATGGCCATCACAGCGGATCAAAACTAGGAGATCACATGATGGAGTAGGAATATACATATCATAGAGGATCAAAATTTGGAGAACATCTGATGGGGTAGGAATATACCCATCACAAGATCAAAACTGGGAGATCGTATGATGGAGTAGGAATATGCCCATTATAGAGGATTAAAACTAGGAGATCATATGATGGGGTAAGAATATGCAGATCATAGAAGATTGAAACTAAGAGATCATATGATGGGGGAGGAATATACCTATCACAAAGGATTATATTTGGGAGATCATAAGGTGGAGTTGGAATATGGCCATCAAAGAGGATCAAAACTTGGAGATCCTATGATGGGGTAGGAATATGCCCATTATAAAGGATCCAAACTGGTAGATCATATGATGGGGTAGGAATATGCCCATCACAAAGGATCAAAACTTGGAGATCATTTGATGGGGTAGAATTTTCCCATCACAGAAAAATAAAAATGGGAGATTGTATAATGGGGTAGTAATATGCCCATCTTAAAGGATCAAAATTAGGATAATATTAGATTGGATAGGAAAATTCCCATCACAAAGGATCAAAGCTAGGAGATTGTATGATGGGGAAGGAATATGCTTATCATAGAGTTTTGAAACTGGAAGATTATATGATGGGGTAGGAATATACTCATCTCATAGGGTCGTGACTAGGAGATCGTATAATGGGGTAGGAATATACCCATCATAGAGGATTAAAACATCGAGATTGTGTGACGGGGTATAAATATGGCCATCACAATGGATCAACATTGGAAGATCATATGATGGGGTGGGAATATGCCCAACACAGAGGATCAAAGTTGAGAGATCGTATGAAGGGGTAGGAATATACCCAATATAAAGGATCAAAATTGGGAGATCGTATGATGGGATTGGATTATGTCTATTATAAAGTAATAAAACTGGGAGGTACCATGATGGGTGAGGAATATACTAATCTCAGAGCATCAAAACTAGGAGATCATTTGATGGTGAAGGAATATGCCCATTATAGTGGATCAAAACTATAAGATCATATAATGGGGTAGTAATATGCCCATAGTAGGGAAAAAAAATTGGGAGATCGTATGATTAGGTAAGAATATGCCCATCAAAGAGGATCAAAACTGGGAGATTATATGATGGGGTAGGAATATGCCCATCACAAAGGATCCAAACATGTAGATCATATGATGTGGTAGGAATATGCCCATCATAGAGGATAAAATCTGGGAGAGAATATGATAGGGTAGGATTATACCCATCACTGAGGATCAAAACTAGGATATCATATAATGGGGTAGGACTATGCCCATCACAAATGATCAAAACTATGAGGTTATTTGATGGGGTTGGAATAATCCCATTACAGGGATTAAAACTAGGAGATCGTATTACGGGGAAGGTTTATGCCCATCACAGAGGAGTAAAATTAGGAGATCATTTGATGGGCTAGGAATATGCCCGTCAAAGAGGATAAAAACTAGGAGATCACATGATGGGGTAATAAGATGCCCATTGCAAAGGATCCAAACTGGCAAATCTTATGATGGGGTAGGAATATGCCCATTACAAGGCATTAAAATTGGGAGATCATTTGATAGGATAGGAATATACCCATTATAGAGGATCAAAATTAAGAGATTGTATGATGGGGTAGGAATATACCCATAATAAAGGATCAAAACTGGGAGATCATATGATGGGGTGGAAAAATGCCCACCAGCATTGCAGATCGACTTGCAGATCTTATGATGGGGTATAAATAGGCCCATCACAGAGGATTAAAACTGAGAGATCGTATGATGGGGTAGGAATATGCCCATCACAGAGGATCAAAAATGGAAGATTATATAAAGGGGTAGGAATATGCCCATCACTGAGGATCGAAACTAATAGATTTTATGATGGGGTAGAAATATGCCCATCACAGAGGATCAAAATTAGGCGATCATATGATTATTTAGGAATATGCATCTTATAGAGTATCAAAATTAGGAGATCATATGATGGGGCAGGATTATGCCCATCATAGAGGATCGAGACTAGGAAATCATATTATGGGTAAAAATACACCCATCACAAAGGGTCAAAACCAGGACGTTATGTGATGGGGTAGAAAAATACCCATCACAGAGGATAAAGACTTGAAGATCATATGATGGGTAGGAATATGCCTATCATAGAGTATCAAAACTGGGGGATCATATGTTGGAGTAGGAATATACCCATCACAGAGGATCAAAACTGGGAGATTGCATGATGGGGTAGTAATATGCCCATCACAGAGGAATAAAATTTGGGGATCATATGATGGGGAAGGAAAATTCCCATAACAAAGGATCAATACTAGGAGATCCTTTAATGGTGTAGGAATATGTCCATCATAAAGGATCAAACTAGGAGATCATCAGATGGGCTAGGAATTTGCCCATTATAGAGGATCAAAACTGGGAGATCATATAATGGAGTAGAAATATGCCCGTGAAACATAATCAAAATTGGGAGATCGTATGATGAGGTAGGAATATGCCCATCATAAATAATCTAAATTGGTATATCATATGATGGGGTAGAAATATGTCCATCACAGAGGATCAAAATTTGGGGATTATATGATAGGGTAGGAATATACCCTTCACAGATCAAAACTAGGAGATTTCATGATGGGGTAGTAATATGCCCATTATAGAGGAATAAAACTGGGAGATCGTATGTTAGGGAAAGAATATGCCCATCACAGAGGATCAAAATTGGGAGATCGTAGATTGGATAGGAATATACCTATTAGAAAGAATTGAATCTGGGTGATCGCATAATGGGGTAGGAATATGTCCATCACCAAGGAATAAAATAAGGAGATCTTATGATGGGGTAGGAATATGCCCATCATAGAGGATCGAACCTAAGAGATCATTTGATTATCTAGGAATATGTGCATCATAGAGGATCAAAATTAAGAGTTTATTTAATGAGCTAGGAATTTTCCCATAATAAATAATCCAAACTGGCATATCATATGATTGTGTAGGAATATGTCCATCATAGAGGATCAAAATTGGGGTATCAGATGATGGGGTGTGAATTACCCATCATAAAGGATCAAAACTAGGAGATTGCATGATGGGGTAGTAATATGTGAAAGTTTGTTAGGGATGCTAAGCCCTTATGAACTAGTCCTTAGGCTAACAAAAAGGGGTGATGAATTGGTTATTTTAAAATTTTGTTAACCACAAGAATAATCTTTTTATAATTTACAGCAAAAATGAATAAACACAATAATAAAAAGATCAATCAAAGATTTCACCCAAGCAGATATCAACAAAAAAATAAATGCAGAAGATAATTAGAAAGAACACACCAGATTTTATAGTGGTTTGGTCAACTTGACCGACGTCCACTCCCCGGAGCCTCCCCTCCAGGTATTGCACTAAATACTAAGTGACTCTCCCTCTGCTCCCACAGCAAGGTGGAGAAGCCTATATAAAACTCCTTTCCACCAAATCGGTGAGGCAGAGAACCTGAACTCCTTTCGCTTCTTCCTGAAGCAGGTAGAGAACTTGGACTCCTTTCGCTTCAACCTGAAGTAGGCAGAGAACTTGGATCTTCTTGCCGATGATCCTTCCACAGAGACACCAATAATGCAAGAGATGATGACCAAAGAAGATGAGTTAAATTCTTTCTTAGAGCAACCTCTCTCTCTCTCTCTCAAGGTTCTCGCAGGCAAGAAAGGTGGCAAAAGATCTTAATGATTGAATGGAAAAGATCTTAAAAAAGAGGACTCAAAAATTTCCCTAAATCTCAACTGGTCGTCAAAGATCGTCCAGGATGATCAATAGATCGTCCTGTATGATCAATGCAAAATCTCTTATATCAGCTTGGATGATCTGGTTTCTCTATATCATTAGATGACAAAATTTGTTCAGATCATCCGGTACAATCTTGTAATCATCCTAGATGATGAGTTCAACTCGATAAAATCATCTTGCACATTTCTTGGATCATCCTGCATAAGCATGTTATATGATTAAAAATGACTTGATCGTCCGGAATGATATTTCTATCATCTGGGATGATATTTCTATCGTCCGGGGTGATTAGTTCAAAATTGGGAATATCATCCAGCACATTTCTCGATCATCCAGGTGAAGTGCTCTGGATGGTCATAATATTATATGTATTAACCTGGATGATATTATGATCATCCGGGATGATATGATCGTATCAATCAAAAATTTATTATTTTCCTTAATCACTAGACTAATTTAGGCATGATTGTGAAGGATCATCCAGGATGATATACGTATCATCAGGGACGATCAGACCAGATCTCTAAAAAAAAAACTTGCCTAACTTAATCTGGCGGCTGAGAATTTCTGATTTGAGCCTATCATCCTGTACGATGGGTATATCGTCCGGGATGATCTGGTTAATCAAATTGACTTAACATGGTCACCCTAGTTAGGGTTTCTATTTTCATTGGATTGTTCAGGATGATATGAATATCGTCTAGGATGATATGAACAAAATTTAGAAATAGAAACTCTAACACACTAAAACTCTCCCCCTGAGTGTGTGTATGCAAGGTTACTTAGCTAGCGGATCAATTACATAACATTTGACTCAAGAAAGAAAAAAATTATATTTAAACACACGCGGACCCTATCTTGAGTTAGCTTGAATTATACTTGATCTTTTATGCCTGAAATGTTAGCCAATCAAGATAGAACATAGAAATGTTTGTTATCATCAAAATTATAACCCTTAAATCTAGATTTGTAACAATATCCCCCTTTTTGATGATGTCAAACATTTATTTTGTAGTTTCAAATCAAGAAGAATGCAGTAATTAAAGCACGGATAAGAGAAGATTTATCATTACAAATTTTACTAAACATTGACAAACAATGACATTCAATACACAAAAGAAACTCCTATAACATAAAAGAATAACATAAGAAACTACTAGTACCACAAAAACAACTCCCCCTTTGGACATCACAAAAAGGAGAAAAAAAAGACAAAACAACAACCACCTAAAACATCACAACACACCAAACTAAAAGAGAGGCATATCTTGAAAAAGATGAAGGATGGAGAGGAAAGATCAGGGATCCCAAAAACGCACAAAAATAAAAATTAAAATCAACTCAAATAAAAAATAAAAAAGAAATGAGAAAAATAACAGTAAAAATAATGAATTTTTTTTAATCGATCAGCTCCAGTGAAACAAAATTTTACTAGATTTTTTATTCAAAAGCCAATAAGAGGAAAATCGACCACACTGAAATCCAGAAAAGTTGGAAAAATCAACTTTCATAACTTCTACCTCGGACACCTTACAGGTTCAAATTCCTTTCAAACAAAATTCTAATTCAGAAGAAAAGAAATTAGATTCAAAAAGAGATCCTTTCAAGCCTTGTTCCAGAAAAAATATCTGATAAAATAGTATTATAAAGGAAAGAATCAGAAATCATGATTTTTCATCTCAAGCTTTTGAAAATATTAAGTGGTGCATGCATAATTTTAAGACATTCAAAGATCTGAAAGGGGAGAAAGCTTGTTTCAGAGTGGGCTTATTTTGCGCCTCTTTTACAATTTGTTTGGCACACTTTATGCATCTTTTAATTTTTGATACACTTTGTGTATCTTTTCCAATTTGGGGACATTGCACATCTTTTATGTTTTGGGCTCATTTTGTGCCTCTCTTCATTTTTTTTGCAAGCTTGCTTCCTTTCATAATCCCTAAAGTATATCTCAGTTGTGTGATTACCTTCCAGACATAAGAGAAGAAAGGCTCGCTCCCTACAATCACTAAGAGTAATCCACAAAACAAAATCATACTCATATGATAAATGCAATCACTTGATTAAGGAGAATATAATAATGATTCAATGCTTTGAAAATACTATTCATATGAGATAGATTACTGTATGAAAATAAAATAGATCTCTATTTCAAAAACTAAAATTTTTATTTTGAAAAAGATTTTTATACAAAAGAAATAATACACCATTAAAGGAGTTAGAGGAAGAGAAAATAATCATTAATGTTTCTTCCCTTTAATAGATTCAGAGGAGTCAATCACTGCTTACAAGCTTCGAAACAAAAAAAGACAAAACTCTAAGTTAGAAATCCAATTTTTCAGTAGTAGTGAGCAGTGATCTGATTTATAAGAAAAGTAATAAATCAAGAATAGGTAAGAAATCACATCAAAATAAATACTCAAATCAGGAAAACAAACAAAATAAAAGGCAATCAATAAAAAGAAAAAAAAAAGGAAATAGATAATCAAATCAAACACAAACTAAATGAAAAATCAAAACAAGAAAATTCAAAAATCAGCAATCATCAGATTCATGCATTTATGTCAATCACACCCAGTCTGGTCCTTAAAATGCTGAATGAGTTAAAGGCCAGTGGTTTATTAAAGATGTCAACTAGTTGGTTTTCAGTTGCTACATCGTGTAGGTCAATGTCCCCTTTTGTAACATGGTCCCTAATGAAGTGATGCATTATGTCAATGTGTTTGGTTCTAGAATGTTGGATTGGATTCTTAGAAAAACACATGGCATTGGTGTTATCACATAGAACTAAAATTATGCCAACAGGTAATCCTAAATCTAGAATTTATTCCTTCAACCAAAGGACTTGGGCCGCACAACATCCTAAGGCAATGTTCTCAGCTTTAGTAGTGGAGAGTGCAACTGCATTTTATTTTTTACTGGACTAAGAGACTAAAGACTGTCCTATGAATTGGCAAGTTGTAGAAGTGCTCTTTACTAAGTTTGGGGTCTCTAAGAGATATCTAAGAATCAGAAGTAGTGATCCTATAAAATTAGAATCAGAATATCTAATAATCTCAAATGAAGTGTGGTGCCTAGGATACCAGATTCCTAAGTTTGGGGTTCCTAAGAGATATCTAAGAATTCTCATAACAGGTGGGACTCTTTAGGATCAACTTGAAACCTAGCACAAAGATAAACACTAAACAAGATATCAGGTCGGCTAGTAGTAAGGTAAAGTGCTATAATTCCACTATACTTCTTCTGATTAATAGATTTTCCATTTGAATCCTTATCTAACTGAATAGATAAACTCATTGGACTGTTGATTTGCTTGGCTTTGTCCATTTAATATTTCTTTAAAATGTCCTTATTTTATTTTGATTGATTCAGAAAGGTTCCATCATCCATCTGCCTTATGCTAAACCCCATAAAGTAGGACAATTCTCCCATCATACTCATCTCAAACTCCTTACTCAATGTTTTAGAAAAATCATCACATAAGTTTTTATCAGAAGATCCAAAAAGTATATCATCAATATAGATCTGGACATAAATCATCTCCTATATTTCTCAGAAAAAGGGTGGTGTCTACGCTCCCCTTAACTAACTCTCTTTATAATAGGAATGTGATAAGCCTCTCTTACCAAGCTATGGGTGCTTGTTTCAATCCATATAAGGCTTTTTTTAATTTATAGACATGATTTGGATATTGAGAACTCTCAAAACCTGGGGGTTGCTCTAGAAAGACATCCTCTTTTATTACCCCATTCAAAAAGGCACTCTTAAAATCAAATTGGAAAAGCTTAAATCCCTTATAACACGCAAAGGCTAGTAGCACCCTAATGGCTTCCAATGTAGCTACATGGGCAAAGGCCTCCTCAAAATCATTCCATTCTATTTGATTGTACCCCTTAGCTACCAATCTTGCCTTATTCCTAACCACCACACCAGAATCATTCATCTTATTCTTAAAGACCCATTTGGTTCCCACTTCACTTTGATTCTTAAGTCTTTCTACTAACTTCTAAACATCATTCCTTACACATTAATTCAACTCTACCTGCATGGCAAAGATCCAAAACTCATCAGATAAGGCTTGATTCAGGTTGGTGGGTTCAATTATTAAGATAAAGGTAGAATAGTTTACTTCCTTCCTAAGTCCATGCCTAGTTCTAACAACTTTAGAAGGGTCTCCTAAGATTAGTTCTTTCGGATGACTTGAAGAATATCTCCAATCTCTAGGCAAAGAAACATCAACTTCTACCCTTTCCTCAAGATTTGCAGATTATACTCGTTGGGTGACTTCTATAATCTCTTCATCTTCTACATCAGATCTAGATTCCTTAGGAACAGATTCATCAAACACTACATGAGTAGTCTCCTCCACCACCAATATCCTCTTATTAAACACTCTAAAGGATTTCCCTACACTTGAATATCCTAATAATATACCTTCATCAGATTTTGGGTCAAATTTTCCTAAGAGTGACTTCCCATTATTGTGAATGAAAATCTTACAGCCAAAGACATGGAGGTGGAAAAGGTTTGGAGTTCTACCCTTAATGATCTCATAAGGTGTCTTATTCAGATTGGATATAACATTTACCATATTCAGCACATAACAAGCATTGTTCACCGCTTCAGCCCAAAAGTATTTTGGAAGTGAATACTCAGCAAGCATGGCTCTATCGGCTTCTACTAAGGTCCTGTTCTTCCTTTCAGCTACCCTATTCTTCTTAGGGGTCCTAGGAGCTAAAAAGTTATGGCTAATCCCTTGCTCCTCACAGAAGATTTCAAATCTCCCATTTATAAACTCTCCACCATAATAACTATGAATGGTCAATATCTCACAACCTAACTTCTTCTGAATCTAAGTGGAGAAGAATTTAAATTCATCAAATGACTCAGACATAAGTGACAGAAATCTAATCCAAGTGAACCTCAAGTAGTCATCAAAAAATACAAATCCATAGACTTTTCCCCCTAAGCTGGCAGTGCTAATAGGTCCAAAGAGATCCATGTGAAGGACTTCTAAAGATCTAAAGGTGTTGATGTCCTTAATGGAGTGGAAAGAGGATTGGACTTGCTTCCCTAGTTGACAGGCATCACACAGGTGGTCCTTAGTGAACTTAAGCTTGTGGACACCTCTGACTAAGTCCTTTTGGGTGACTCTTCTAAGGGTTTTCATACTGGCATGATATAACCTTTTATACCATAGCCAAGACTCATTAGCAGTAGTTTTTATGCAAATTGAAATATCAGCTTTAAAGCAACATACATCTAGCATGTAGACATTGTTGATCCTTTTTCCCTGCAAAACAATTTTATCATTTAAGCTTATAATGCAGCAAGTTGGCAGGAACTTTATGTTGTATCCTTTGTCATAGAGTTGACTGATGCTAAATAAGTTATGTTTCAGTCCATATACAAGCAAAATATTGTCAATAATGAAATTTTTTGAATCTCCAATTATACTTGCTCCTACCACCCTCCTGGTGGTGTTGTCTCCAAGTGTAACCTTGCCTCCATCTCTGGTCTCCAAAGAAATGAACTGATTTGCATCTCCAGTCATGTGTCTTGAACATCCGCTGTCCAGGTACCACATACTCTCATGAGGCCTTTTGTGAGAGCACACCTAAAAAATCATCAAATGTCAGATTTAAGAACCCAAATAAGTTTGAGTTCCTTCTTATGAAAAAAAAGAATGTAATGCATGTGTGGTGTGCTGTAAAACATGCAATTTTGGCCTCCACACCTAATGTGAACTGTGGTGAACAGTGTAGGTGTGAGAGATATGTCCTAGCTTGCCACAAGAGAAACATCTAACACTAGGAAAAGGGTTAACTAATCTACGAGGGTGATAGTGCCTCTTCCTAAGTTTGAATGACACATGCTTTGATGATTTTGAAAGAGATTCTTCAATTGGTGTAGGTGCATAAAATTACGCAAAAGTAGGAGGTGTTTCATGATTCTCATATGCACTAATTTTCACACTTAGAAATTTATTTTGTTTCTTTAGACTAGCAATTTTAGACTTTAAATAATGTTCACTACTATCCAAGTTAGATGCATGAGTTTCTTATTCATTAAATACAGTTTCTAATTCAACATATGATATTTTAATAAATAATGCTCAATAATTAAATCAGAATGCTTTTTATTTAACTCATCAAATTCATGAAGTAGTGACATGTGATTGCTATCAAGAGTAGAATGATCCTTAATCAAAATTTTATACTCTTTTTCTAAATTTAAGAATTCCAATTTCAGGTTAGCATGTGTTTTCTTAAGCTTCATATTAGATGAATGAATTTTTTCAAAAACTTCATGTAATTGATCGTAGGTTAACTAACAAACCTCTTCTTGGTCAGACTGACCAAGACGATCATCCGCCATCAAACACAAGTTTGTAGTCTCCTCTTCAGCTTCAGTCTCTGAGGAGTCAGATGCAGAATCCGCCCAGAAAGCTTTTTGGATCTTCTTCTTGTCGTTCCTGAACTAGGGTTTCTTCTCACCCTTCTCCTTGCTTGGGTAAGCCTTAAGTGTAGGACAATTAGCCTTTATATGTCCAGGCTTCCTGAATTCAAAATAAACCGTATCAGATGAACCTTTAAAATTTGTGCTACTCTTACCTTTATTCCACTTCTGAAAGTTCCTGTGTTTCTTCCTTAGAAAGCTTTTGAATTGCCTAGTGATTAAGGCAACATCATTGCTATCAGACCCGAAAGTATTAGTATCTGTATTGTTGGCCTTCAGTGCCACAGTTTTCTATTTCTTTTTCTCACCTGCATCAAGCTATCTTTGATTCACTCCTTGCTCGTAAGAAATTAGTGATCCAAGTAAGTTTTCAATAGAATAGGTATTCTAATCCTTAAATTCAGTAATTGTAGTTATCTTGGCATCATAAGAAGAAGGCAAAAATCTTAAAATCTTGTTAACTTTCTCATAATTTGTAAGCTCTCTTCCTAAGGCTTGCAGGGATGTGACAATTTGATTAAACCTTGTGTATATTTCAGATATGGACTCACTAGGTTTCATGCGAAAGAGTTTGTAATCTTGAAGCAGTTTATTTAACCTAGACTGTTTAACTTCATATGTGCCTTCGTAGGTAATGCACAATCTATCCCAAATTTCTTAACCTGTCGTGTAAGTGGAGACACGCATGTAATCCTCAGATTTTAATACACAAAAAAAATAGTTCAAGCATTTTGCATTCAACTGGGCTAAGTCCAAATCATCAAAAGTCCATTGGCAAAAGGCAGTTTAGTTTTAACAATATTAACAAGTCTAAACGGTGCCTCATAGCCATCCTTAACAAGCATCCACATGCGATAATCTATAGATTGAAGAAATATGGACATGCAAGTTCTCCAAAAATAAAAAAGGTATGTTACCAAACATTGGTGTTCGTGTAATTGAATAACCTTCAGCAGTATTACAATTACCAAAGTTAGCCATGGATCAAAATTCATAAGTTTTTAAACTTCATTTTTGAATCTCGCTCTGATACCACTTGAAAGTTCGTTAGGAATGTTAAGCCCTTACGAACAAGTCCCGAGGCTAACCAAAAGGGGGGGGTGAATTAGTTATTTTAAACTTTCATTAACCACAAGAACGTTCTTTTTATAATTTGTAGCAAAAATGAATAAGAACAACAATAAAAAGATCTATCACAGATTTCACCCAAGCAGATATCAACAGAAAAAAATAAATGCTGAAGATAATAAAAAAGAACACACCAGATTTTATAGTAGTTCGGTCAACTTGACCTACATCCACTCCCCCGAGCCTCCCCTCCGGGTATTGCACAAAACACTAAGTGACTCTTTTTCTGCTCCCACAGCAAGGCGGAGAAGCCTGTATAAAACTCTTTTCCACCAACCCGGTGAGGTAGAGAACCTAAACACCATTTACATCCTCCTGAAACAGGCAGAGAACCTGGACTCCTTTCGCTTCCTCCTGAAGCAGGAAGAGAACCTAAATCTTCTTGCCGACGATCCTTCCACAGAGACACCAACAAGACAAGAGACGATGACTGAAGAAGATGACTCAGATCCTTGCTTGGAGCAACCTTTGTGAATCCCTCACAAACTCCCCCTCATAAGATCCTCTCTCTTTCCCAATCTCTCTCTCTCTCTCTCTCTCTCTCTCTCTCTCAAGGTTCTCACTGGTAAGGAAGGTGGCAAAAGATCTTAACGATTGAACGATAAATATCTTAAATAGGAGGGCTAAAAAATTGCCCTAAATCTCAACTAGTCATCAAAGATCGTCCAGGATGATGGATAGATCGTCCTGTACGATCAGTGCAAAATCCCATATATTAGCCTAGACGATCTGCTTTCTCTGGACGATTAGAAGACAAAATTTGTTCAGATCGCCTGGGATGATCTTGCGATCATCCTGGATGATGAGTTCAACTCGGGAAAATCATCCTGCACATGCATGTTATGTGATTGAAAATGACTTGATCGTCCGGGATGATATTTCTCTTATCCGAGATGATTAATTTAAAACTGGGAATATCGTCCAGTACATTTCTCGGATCGTCTAGGTGAAGTGCTTAAGACAGTCAAGATTTTGCATGTATTGTCCTGGATGATATTGCGATTGTCCGGGATGATATGATTGTATCAATCAAAAATTAATTATTTTCCTTAATCACCAGACTAATTTAGGCATGATTATAAAGAATCATCCACAACAATACATGTATCATCCAGGACGATCAGACCAGATCTCTAAAAATAAAAACTTGCTTAACTTAATCTAGCGGTTGAGAATTTTTGATTTGAGCCTATCGTCCTGTGCGATGGGTATATCGCCTAGGACGATCTGCTTAATCAAACTGACTTAACATGGTCCCCCTAATTAGGGTTTCAGTTTTAACTGGATCGTCCATGATGATACGAATATCTTCCAGGATGATATGAACAAAATTTTGAAAGAGAAACTCTAACTCACTAAAACTCTCCCCTTGAGTGTGTGTATGTAAGGTTACTTAGCTAGGGGATCAATTAGATTACATTCAACTCAAGAAAGGGAAAATTACATTTAAACACATGCGGACCCGATCTTGAGTTGGCTTGAATTGCATTTGATCTTTTGTACCTGAAATGTTAGCCAATCAAGACAGAACATAAAAATGTTTGTTATCATCAAAATTATTATCCTTAAATCCAGATTAGGAACAATATGCCCATCATAGAGGAGTAAAATAAGGAAATCATCTGATGGGGAAGGAATATCCATCATAGAGGATCGAAACTGGGAGATTGTATGATGGGGTAGGAATATACCCATCACAAAGGATCAAAACTGGGAGATCGCATGATGTGGTAGGAATATGTCCATCACAGAGGAAAAAAATTGCAAAATCCTATGATGGGGTAGGAATATGCCTATCATAGAGGATGGAAACTAGGAGATCATTTGATGGTGTAGGAATATGCCTATCATAGAGGATACAAAATAGGAGATCATATGATAGGGTAGGAATATGCCTATAATAGGGGATTACAACTAGGAGATTGTATGATCGAGTAAGAATTAGACCATCATAAAGGTCCCAAACTTACAGATTATATGATGGGGTAGGAATATGCCCATCATAGAGGATCAAAAGTAGGAGATCATATGATGGGCTAGGATTATACCCATCACCCAGGATCGAAACTAGGAGATCATATGATGGGGGAGGAATATGCCATCATAGAGTATCAAAACTAGGAGATCAGTTGATAGGGTTAGAATAAGCCCATCTCAGAGGATTAAAACTAGGAGATTGTATCATATGGAAGGAATATGCCCATCATAGAGGAATAAAATTGGGAGATCGTGTGATGAGGTAGGAATATTCCCATCTCAGAGGATCAAGATTAAGAGATCTTTTAATGGAGTAGGAATATGCCCATCACAAAGGATTAACACCGGATAATCTTATGATGGGGACGGAATATGCCCATCACAGAGGACTGAAATTGGGATATTGTATGATGGGGTAGGAATATACCCATCATAAAGGATCGAAACTGGTAGATCGCATGATGGGGAAGGAATATGTCTATCACAGAGGAACAAAATTGGGAGATCCTACGATGGGGTAGGAATATGCCCATCACTGAGGATCAAAACTAGCAGATTAATTGATGGTGTAGGGATATGCCCATCACAGAGGATCAACACTAGGAGCTCGTGCGATGGGTTTGTAATATGCCCATAACAGAGGATCAAAATTGGGAGATCATATTATCGGATAAGAATATGCCCCTCAAAGAGAATCAAAATTGGTAGATCATATGATAAGGTAGGAATATGCCCATCACAGAGGACCCAAACTTGCAGATCATTTGATGGGGTGGGAATATACCAAACATAAAGAATTAAAACTGGGAGATCATTTGATGGGGTAGGATTATACCAATCACTCGGGATTGAAACTTAGAGACCTTATGATGGGGGGGATATGCCCATTATAGAGAATCTTAACTAGGAGATTATTTGGTTGGAATAGGCCCATCACAGAGGATTAAAACTAGGAGATCGAATGATGGGGAAGGAAAATGCCCATCACAGAGGAATAAAATTGGGAGATTGTGTGATGGGGTAGGAATATACCCATCACAGCGGATCGAGACTAAGAGATCGTATAATGGGGTAGGAATATACCCATCACAGAGAATCAAAACTTGGAGATCGTGTGATAGGATAGAAATAACTCCATCATAGAGGCTCAACACCGGCAGATCATATGATGGGGTGGGAATATGCCCATCAAAGAGGAATAAAATTGGGAGATCCTATGATGGGGTAGGAATATGCCCAACAAAGAGGATTGAAACTAAGAGATCATTTGATGGTGTAGGGATATGCCCATCACAGAGGATCAAAACTAGGAGATCGTATGATGGGGGTAGTAATGTGCCCATAACAGGGGATCGAAACTGGGAGATCATATGATCGAGTTAGAAAATTCCCATTAAAGAGGATCAAAACTGGAATATCATATGATGGGGTAGGAATATGCCCATCACAAAGAATCCAAACTTAAACATCATATGATGGGGTAAGAAAATTCCCATCAGAAAGGATCAAAATTGGGAGATCATCTGATGGGATAGGATTATACCTATCACTGAGGATTGAAGTTGGAGATCATAGGATGGGGTACGAAAATGCCCATAATAGAGGATTAAAACTAGGAGGTCATTTGATTGGGTTAGAAAAAGCCCATTACAAAGGATTAAAAATAGGAGATCATATGATAGGGAAGGAATATGCCCATCCCAGAGGAGTAAAACTGGGAGATCATTTGATGGGGAAGGAATGTGCCCATCACAGAGGAGTAAAACTAGGAGATCATTTTATGGGGTAAGAAAATGCCCAACATAATGGATCCAAACTGGCAGATCTTTTGATGGGGTAGGAATATGTCCATCGCAGAGGATCAAAGCTGGGAGAATAATTGATGGGATAGGAATATACCCATCATAGAGGATCAAAATTGGGAGATCGTATAATGTGGTAGGAATATACCCATCACAAAGGATCAAAATTGGGAGATCATATGATAGAGTAGAAATATGTTCATCAAAGAGGATCAAAATAGGGAGATCGTATGATAGGGTAGGAATATGCCCATCACCAAGGATCCAAACTGGCAGATCATATGATGGTACAGGAAAATGCACATCACAGAAGATCAAAATTGGGTGATCATATGAGGAGGAAGGAATATGCCCATCATAAAGGAACAAAACTGGGAGATTACATGATAGGGTAGTAATATGCCCATCAGAGAGGTATAAAATTGGGAGATCGTTTGATGGGGAAGGAATATGGTAATCACAGAGGATCAAAATTGGGAGATCGTATGATTGGGTAGGAATATGCCCATCGTAATGGATTAAAATTGGGAGATCGCATAATGGGGAATGAATATGCCCATTACAAAGAAATAAAACTTGGAGATCCTATGATGGGGTAGGAATATTCAAATCACAGAGGATTAAAACTAGGATATCATTTAGTGGAGTAGGAATATGCCCATCACAGGGGATCAAAATTGGGAGATTGTATGATGAGGTAAGAATATGCCCATCATAAATAATCCAAACTGGTAAATCATATGATGGTGTAGGAATATTCCCATCAAAGAGAATCTAAATTAGGAGATCGAATGATGGGGTAGGAATATACCTATCATAAGGGATCAAAACTAGGAGATTGCATTATGGGGTAGTAATATGCCCATCATAGAGGAATAAAGCTGGGAGGTCGTATGATGGGGAAGGAATATACCCATCACATAGGATCAAAAATGGAAGATCGTTTGATGGGGTTGGAATATACCCATCACAAAGGATCAAAACTAGGAGATTGCATGATTGAGTAGGTATATATCCATCACAAAGGAACAAAACTGGGAGATGCTATGATGGGGTAGGAATATGCCCATCATAGAGGATCGAAACTAGGAGATCATTTGGTGGTATAGGAATATGCCCATCACAGAGGATCAAAATTAAAAGATCATTTGATGTGGTAGGAATATGCCCATATTAAGGGAACAAAATTGGGAGATCGTATGATCGGGTAAGAATATGCCCATCAAAGAGGATCAAAACTGGGAGATCGTAAGAAAGGGTAGGAATATGTCCATCATAAAGGACCCAAACTTGTAAATCATATGATGGGGTAGGAATATGCCCATCATAGAGGATCAAAACTAGGAGATCGTATGATGGGTTAGGATTATACCCATCACTCAGGATTGAAATTTGGAGATCATATAATAGGGGAGGAATATGCCCATCACAGTGGCTCGATACTAGGAGATCATTTGATGGGGTCAGAATAAGCCCATGATAGAGGATAAAAACTAGGAGATCGTGTGAATGGGAAGGAATATGCCCATCATAAATGATCAAAACTGGGAGATTACATGATGGGGTAGTAATATGCCCATCACTGAGGTATAAATTTGGGAGATAGTATAATGGGGAAGGAATTTGCCAATCATAGAGGATCAAAATTGGGAGATTGTATGATTAGGTAGGAATATTCCCATCATAAAAGATCAAAATTGGGAGATCGCATACTAGGGAAGAAATATACCCATCACAGAGGATCAAAACTGGGAGGTCATATGAAGGGGTAGGAATATACCCATTACAAAGGATCAAAACTGGGAGATCATATGATCATGTGGCAAAATACCCATCATAGAGGATTAAAACTGATAAATTTTATGATGGGGTAGGAATATGCCCATCATAGATGATTAAAACTGGGATATCATTAGATGGGGTACAAATATGCCCATCAAAGAGGATCAAAACTGGAAGATCGTATAAAGGGGTAGGATTATGCCCATCATTGAGGATCCAAACTAGGAGATTGTATGATGGGGTAGGAATATACCCATCCAAGAGTATCAAAACTGGGAGATCGTATGATGGGGAAGGAATATGCCCATCGTAGAGGGTCGAGACTAGTAGATCGTATGATT
The DNA here is from genome assembly GCA_019925795.1 of Dendrobium chrysotoxum. Taxonomy (NCBI): domain Eukaryota; kingdom Viridiplantae; phylum Streptophyta; class Magnoliopsida; order Asparagales; family Orchidaceae; genus Dendrobium; species Dendrobium chrysotoxum. Next base: position 3,954,677 of record CM034304.1, read on the forward strand.
GGATAGGAATATACCCATCATAGTGGGTCAAAATTGGTAGGTCAGGTGATAGGGTAGAAAAATGCCCATCACAGAGGATAAAGACTGGAAGATCATATAATGGGAAGGAATATGCTCATCACAGAGGGTCAAAATTGGGGAATTGAATGATGGGGTAGTATTATGCCCATCACAGAGGAATAAAACTAGGAGATCATATAATGGGGAAGGAATATGACCATCTTAGAGGATCAAAACTAGGAGATCCTTTGATAGGGTAGGAATATATCCATTACAGAGGATCAAAAATAGGAGATTATATGATGGGGTAGGAATATGCCCATCACAAAGGATCAAAATTAAGAGATCATATGATGGGGTAGGAATATTCGCATCGAAGAGGATCAAAATTGGGAGATCATATGAAGAGGTAGGAATATGCCCATCATAAATAATTCAAACTGGCAGATCATATGATGGGGTAGAAATAAGCCCATCACAGAGGATAAAAATTAGCGGATCGTATGATAGGGTAGGAATATACCCATCATAGAGGATCAAAACTAAGAGATTGCATTATGGGGTAGTAATATGCTTATCATAGAGGAATAAAACTAGGTGATCATATGATGGGGAAAGAATTTGCCCATTAAAGATGATCGAAACTGGGAGATCGTATGATGGTGTAGGATTTTACCCAACATAAAGGATCAAAATGGGGAGATCGCAAGATGGGATAGGAGTATGTCCATCATAGAGGAACAAAATTGGGAGATCCTCTTATGGGGTAGGAGTATGCCCATTATAGAGGATCAAAATTAGAAAATCATTTGATGGTGTAGGAATATGCCCATCACAGAGGATCAAAACTAGGAGATCGTATGATGGGGTAAGAATATGCCCATAATAGGGGATCAAAACTAGGAGATTGTATGATCAAGTAAGAATGTGCTCATCAAAGAGGATCAAAACTGGGAGATCATATGATGGGGTAGAAATATGCCCATCATAAATGATCCAGACTTGTAGATCATATGATGTAGAAAGAATATACTCATCACAGAGGATACAACCGGGAGATCATGTGATGGGGTAGGATTATCCCCATCACAGAGGATCGAGACTAGGAGATCGTATGATTGGATAGGAATATGCCTATCACAGAGGGGCAAAATTAGGAGGTCCTGTGATGGGGTAGAAAAATGCCCATCACAGAGGATAAAGACTAGAAGATCATATAACGGCTAGGAATATGCTCTTCACAGAGGGTCAAAACTGGGGCATTGCATGATGGGGTAGTAATATGCCCAACAAAGAGGAAAAAAACTAGGAGATCATATGATGTGGAAGGAATATGCCCATCATAGAGGATCAAAACTAGGATATGATTTGATGGGGTACGAATATGTCCATCATAGAGGACCAAAATTAGGAGATTATATGATGGGGTAGGAATATGCCCATCACAAAGGATCAAAATTGTGAGTTCATATGATGGGGTAGAAATAAACCCATCAAAGAGGATAAAAATTGGGAGATCATATGATGAGGTAGGAATATGTCCATCAAAAATAGTCCAAACTGGCAGATCATGTGATAGGGTAGAAATATGCCTATCCCATAGGATAAAAACTTGGGGATCGTATGATGGGGTAGGAATATACTGATCACAGAGGGTCAAAACTTAGAGATTGCATGTGGGGTATTAATATGCTCATCATAGAGGAATAAAATTAGGAGATCGTATTATTGAGAAAGAATATGCCCATCACAGAGGATCAGAACTGGGAGATCGTATGATGGGGTAGGAATATTCCCAACATAAAGGATCAAAAGTGGGAGATCGCAAGATGGGATAGGAGTATGTCCATCACAGAGGAACAAAATTGGGAGATCCTATGATGGGGTAGGAATATGCCCATTATAGAGGATCAAAACAAAGAGATCATTTGATCGTCTAGGAATATGCCGATTACAGATGATCAAAACTAGGAGATCGTATGATGGTGTAAGAATATAACCACAACAAGGGATCAAAACTGGGAGATTATATGATCAAGTAAGAATATGCCCATGAAAGAGGAACAAAACTGGGAGATCATATGATGGGGTAGAAATATGCCCATCAAAAATAATCCAGACTTATAGATAATATGACGTGGAAGGAATATGCCATCACAGATGATACAACTGGGAGAATGTGTGATGGGGTAGGATTATACCCATCACAGAGGATCGAGACTAGGAGATCATATGATTGGATAGGAATATGCCTATCACAGAGGGTCAAAATTGGGAGGTCATGTGATGGGGTAAAAAAATGCCCCTCTCAGAGGATGAAGATTGGAAGATCATATAATTGGTAGGAATATGCTCATCATAGAGGGTAAAAATTGGGAGATTACATGATGGGGTAGTAATATGCCCATCACAGAGGAATAAAACTAAGAGATCATATGATGGGGAGGGAATATGCCCATTATAGAGGATCAAAACTAGGAGATCCCTTAATAGGGTAGAAATATGTCCATCATAGAGGATCAAAACAAGGAGATTGTATGATAGGGTAGGAATATGCCCATCACAAAGGATCAAAATTGGGAGATCATATGATGGGGTAGAAATATACCCATCAAAGAGGATCAAAATAGGGAGATCATATGAAGAGGTAGGAATATACCCATCATAATTAATCCAAACTGGCAGATTATATGATGGGGTAGAAATATGCCCATCACAGAGGATAAAAATTTGGGGATCGTATGTTGGGGTTGGAATATACCCATCACAGAGGATCAAAATTAAGATATTACATGATGGGGTAGTAGTATCCACATCATAGAGTAATAAAATTGGGAGATCATATGATGGGGAAAGAATATGCCCATCATAAAGGATCAAAACTGGGAGATCATGTGATGGGGTAGGAATTTACCCCAAATAAAGGATCGAAATTGGGAGATCACAAGATGGGATAGAGTATGTCCATCACAGAGGAACAAAATTGGGAGATCCAATGATGAGGTTGGAATATGCCCATCATAGAGGATCAAAACTATGAGATCATTTGATGGTGAAGGAATATGCCCATCACAGAGGATTAAAACTAGGAGATCGTACAATGGGGTAAGAATATGCCCGTAATAGGGGATAAAAACTGGGAGATTGTATGATGAAGTAAGAATATGCCCACCAAAGAGGATCAAAATTGGGAGATCGTACGATGGGGTAGAAATAAGCCCATCACAAATTTTCCAAACTTGTAAATCATATGATGTGAAAGGAATATGCCCATAACAGAGGACATAACTAGAAGATCATGTGATGGGGTAAGATTATACCCATCACAGAGGATTGAGACTAGGAGATCATACGATTGGATAGGAATATGCCCATCGCAGAGAGTCAAAACTGAGAGGTCATTTGATGGGGAAGAAAAATGCCCATCACAGAGGTTAAAGACTGGAAGATCATATAATGGGTAGGAATAAGCTCATCACAGAGGGTCAAAATTGGGAGATTACATGATGGGGTAAAAATATGTCCATCATAGAGGAATAAAACTAGGAGATCGTATGATAGGGATGGATTATGCCCATCATAGGAGATCAAAACTAGGAGATCCTTTGACGGCGTAGGAATATGTCCATTATAGAGGATTAAAACTATGAGATTATATGATGGGGTAGGAATATGCCCATCACAAAGGATCAAAAATGGGAGATCATATGATGGGATAGAATATGCCCATCAAAGAGGATCAAAACTAGGAGATCGTATGATGGGGTAGAAATATGCCCATTACAAATGATTCAGAGTTATAGATTATATGATGCTGAAGGAATATGCCCATCACAGAGGATACAACTAGGAGATCGTGTGATGGGGTAGGATTATACCCATCACAGAGGATTGAAACTGGGAGATTATATGACGGGGTAAGAATATGCCCATCATAGAGAATCAAAACTAGGAGATCCATTGATGGGGTTGGAATAAGCCCATCATACTAGATTAAAACTTGGAGATCATATGACGGGGAAGGAATATGCCCATCACAGAGGAATAAAACTGGAGGAGATCGTCTGATCGGGTTGGAATAGGCATATCAAAGAGGATAAAAACTAGGAGATCGTATCATGGGGTAAGAATATGCCCATCAAAAAGGATCCAAACTAGCAGATCTTTTCATGGAGTAGGAATATACCATCACGGAGGATCAAAACTAGGAGATCATATGATGGGGTAGGAATATACCCATCACAAAGGATTGAAACTGGGAGATCTTATGATGGGGTGGCAAAATGCCCAACATAGAGGATCAAAATACGGAGATCTTAGGATGGTGTGGAAATATGCCCATCACAGAGAATCTAAATTAGGAGATCATATGATGGGGTAGGAATATGCCCATTATAGAGGATCAAAATTAGATGATCGTATGAAGGGGTAGTAATATGCCAATCACTGAGTATCAAAATTAGGAGATCATAAATGGGGGTTAGAATAAGACCATCATAGTTGATCAAAACTAGGAGATGATATGATGGGGTAGGAATATTCCCATCACAGAGTTTCAAAATTCGGAGATCATATGATGGGATAGGAATATACCCATCATAAAGGATCAAAATTATGTGATCCTATGATGGGGTAGGAATATGACCATTATAGTGGAACAAAAATGGGATATCGTATGGTAGGGTTGGAATATGCCCATCACAAAGGATCAAAAGTAGGAGATCATATAATGGGGTAAGAATATACCCATCATAGAGGATCAAAATTAGGAGATCATATGATTGGGTAGGAATATGCACATTATAGTGGATCAAAACTTGCAGATTATATGATGAGGTAGGATTATGCCCATCATAGAGGATTAAAACTGGGAGATCATACGATGAGGTCGGAATATACTCATCACAGAATATCAAAACATGGAGACGTAGGATGGGGTAGGAATATTCCCATCACTATGGATCAAAACTTACTGATCATATGAGGGGGTATGAATAAGCCCATCACAAAGAATTAAAACTAGGAGATCGTATGATGGGGTAGAAATATGCCCATCACAGAAGACCAAAATTGGGAGATCGTATGATGGGGTAAGATTATACCCATTATAAAGGATCAAAACTAGTAGATCATATGATGGGGTTGAAATATGCCTATCTGAGAGGTTCAAAACTAGGAGATCGTAACATCGGGTGGGAATATGCCCATCATAGAGGATCAAAACTTGGAGATCATTTGATGGGGTAGGAATATACCCATCAAAGAAGATCAAACCTAAGAGATCGCATGATGGGGTAGGAATATGCCCATCTCAAAGTATCGTATCTAGCAGATCATATGATGGGTAGGAATATGTTTATCATATAGGATTAAAACTGGGAGATCATATAATGGGGTAGGAATATGCACATCACAGAGGATCAAAACTGGGAGATCATATGATGGGGTAAGAATTTACCTATCATAGAGGATCAAAGTTGGGAGATTATACGAAGGGATAGGAATAAGCCTATCACAGAGAAACAAAACAAGGATATTATATGACGGGGTCGAAATATGCCCCTTAAAGAGGACCAAAATTAGGAGATCATATGATGGGGTTGGAATATGCCCATCATAAAGGATCAAAATTGGTAGATCGTGTGATGGGGTAGGAATATGCCCATTATATAGGATCGAAACTACGAGATCATATGATCGGCTAGCAATATACCCATCATAGAGGACCAAAACTGGGATATCGCCTGATGGGGTCAAAATTTACCCAGCATAGAGGATCAAAACTAGGAGATCGTATGTTCGGGTAGGAAGATGCCCATCATACAGGATCAAAATTATGAAATTGTATGGTGGGGTAGAAATATTCCCATCATAGAGGATCAAAACTAGGAGATGGTATAATGGGGTAGGAATGTACCCATCATAGAGGATAAAATTTGGGAGATCAGATGATGGCGTAGGAATATGCCCGTGATAGAAGATCAAAACTTAGAGATTATAGGGTGGGGTAGGAATATGCCAGTCACTGAGGATTAAAACTTGTAGATCATGTGATGGGGTAGGAATAAGCCCATCACAAAGAATCAAAACTAGGAGATCATATGATGGGTAGGAATATCCCCATCACTGAAGATCAAAATTAAGAGATCGTATGATGGGGTAGGAATATATCAGTCATAATGGATTGAAACTAGTAGATCATATGATGGCGTTGGAATATTCCAATCAGAGAGGATCAAAACTAAGAGTTCATAGGATGGGATAGGAATATATCCATCATAGAGGATCAAGATTGGATGATCATATGATGTGGTAGTAAGATGCCCATCACAGAGGAACAAAATTAGGAGATCGTATGAAAGGGTAGGAATATGTCCTTCACAGAGGATCAAAACTAGGAGTTCATTTGATTGCGTCAGAATTTGCCCATCAGAGAGGATCAAAACTTGGTGATCATAAGATGGGGTAGGAATATGTCCATCACAGAGGATTGAAACTGGGAGATCATATGAAGGGGTAGGAATATGCCCATCAAAGAAGATTATAACATAGAGATCATATGATGGGGTAGGAATATGCCTATCTCAAAGGATCCAGGCTAGCAGGTCATATGATGGGTAGGAATATGTTTATTATATTGGATCTAAATTGGGAGGTCATATGATGGGGTTAGAATATGCCCATCATAGAGGATAAAAATTTGGAGATCATATAATGGGGTAGGAATATGCCTATCATATAGGATTAAAATTGAGAGATCATATAATGGGGCAGAAATAGGCCTATCATAAAGGAACAAAATTAGGAGATCGCATGACGGGGTAGAAATATGCCCATCAAAGAATAAAAAAATTGGGAGATTGTATGATGGGGTCAGAATATGCCCATCATAGAGGATCAAAACTAGGAGTTCATTTGATGGGGTAGGAATATGCCTATTATATAAGATTGAAACTAGGAGATTGTATGATCAGGTAGTAATATACCCTTCATAGAGGATAAAAATTGGGAAAACATAAGATTGGGTTGGAAAATGCCCATCACTTATGATCAAAATGGAAAGATCATATGATGGGGTAGGAATATGCCCATCATAGAGGATCAAAAATAGAAGATTATATGAATGGGTAGAAATATACCCATCACTGAGGATTGAAACTTGGAGATCATTGGATGGGGTAGGAATATACCCATCACACAGGATCAAAACTAGGAGATCATATGATGGGGAAGGAAGAAGCTCATCAAAGAGGATTAAAACTAGGAGATCGTATGATGAGGTTGGAATATGCCCATCACAGAGGATCAAAATTGGGTGATCTTATGATGGGGTAGGAATATTCCCATCACAAAGGATCAAAACTGGTAGATCATATGATGGGGTAGGAATAGGCCCATCAAAGAGGATCAATACTAGAACATCATATGATAGGATAAAAATAAGCCCGTCAGAGAGTATTAAGACTAGAACATCATATGATTGGGTAGGAATCTACCCGTCACAGAGGAACAAAATTTAGAGATCGTATGATGGGGTAGGAGTATACCCATCATAAAGGATCGTAACTAGGAGATGATTTATAGGGTAAGAATATGCCCATCACTGAGGATCAAAACTAGGAGATCATTTGATGGGGTGGATTATGCCCATCACAGAGGAACAAAATTGGGAGATCATATGTGGGGTAAGAATATGCCCATCAAAGAAGATCAAAACTGGGAGATTGTATGATGGGGTAGGAATATGCCCATCTCAAAAAATCTATGCTGGCAGATTATATGATGGGGTAATAATATGCCCATTACATAGTATCAAAATTGGGAGATCATATAATGGGGTAAAAATATGCCAATCATAGGGGATTAAAGTTGGAAGATTATACGATGGGGTAGGAATACGCCCTATATAGAGGATGAAAATTGGGAGATCATATGATGGAATAGGAATATGCCCATTAAAGAAGAACAAAACTAGGAGATCATATAATGGGGTAGAAATATACCCTTCATAAAGGATCAAAATTGGGAGGTCTTCTAATGCTGTGGGAATAGGCCCATTATAAAGGAAAAAATTGAGAGATCTTATGATGGGGTAAAAATATACCCATCACAGAGGATCAAAATTGAGAGGTCGTATGATGGGGTAGGAATATGCCCATCATAAAAGACTAAAATGGGAAGATTGTATGAAGGGGTATGAATAGGCCCATCACAGAGGATCAAAACTAAGAGTTCGTATGATGGGGTAGGAATATGCCCATCATAGAGAATTAAAACATGGAGAACGTGTGATAGTGTAGGAATATGCCCATCGTAGAGGATCAAGACTGGAAGATCATATAATGGGGTAGGAATATGCCCATCATAGAGGGTCAAAATTGGGAGATCGTATGGTGGGGTAGGAATATACCCATCATAGATGATCAAAACTAAGAGATCATATGATGGGGTAGGAATATGCCCAATATAGAGGATCAAAATTGAGAGATCATAAGATGGGGAAGGAATATGACCATCACTGTGGATCAAAATTAGCAGACTATTTGATATGGTAGGAATATGCCTATTATAGAGGATCAAAACTAGAAGATCGTATGAAGGGGTAGGAATATGCCCATCACTAAGGATTGAAACTAGGAGATCATATGATAGGGTAGGAATATACCCATCACAGAAGATCAAAATTGGGAGATCATATGATGGGGTAGGAATATGACCGTCATAGAGGATCAAGATTGGAAGATCATATAATTGGGTAGGAATATACTCATAATAGAGGGTCAAAATTGGGAGATCATATGATAGGTAGGAATATACCCATCACAGAGGATCATAACTAGGAGATTGTTTGATGGGGTAGGAATATACCCATCACAAAGGAAATAACTTGGAGATCATAAGATGGGGTAGGAATATGACCATCACTAAGAATCAAAACTAGCAGATTATATGATATTGTAGGAATATGCCCATCCTAGAGGATCAAAATTTGAAGATCATATAAAGGGGTAGAAATAAGCCCATCACTAAGGATCAGAACTAGGATATCATATGATGGGGTAGGAATATACCCATCACAGAGGATTGAAATTGTGAGATCATATGATGGGGTAGGAACATGCCCATGATAGAGGATCAAAACTGGGAGATATATGATGGGGGCAGGAATATTCCTGTCATAGAGGATCAAAATTAGGAGATCGCTTGATAGGATAGGAATATACCTATCATAGAGGATTGAAACTAGGAGATCGTATGATGGGTAGGAATATGCCCATCATAGAGGATCAAAAATGTAAGATCGTAAGATGGGTTTGAATATGCCTATCACTAAGGATCAAAACATATAGATCATATGATGGGGTAGGAATAAGCCCATCACAGAGGATCAAAACTAGGTGATCATATTATAGGGTAGGAATATTCCAATTACAAAGGATTAAAATTGGGAGATCATATGATGGGGTAAGAATATACCCATTATAAAGGATAAAAACTGGCAGATCATATGATGGGGCAGGAATATGCCTATCACAGAGGATCAATACTAGGAGATTATATGATGGGGTTGAATATACCCATCAAAGAGCATCAAAACTAGGAGATCGGATGATGGGGTAGGAATATGGCCATCATAGAGGATCAAAACAGGTAGATAGTATGATGGGGCTAGAATATGCACATCCAAAAAGATCAAAACATAGAGATCATATGATGGCATAGGAATATGCTTATCTCAAAGGATCTCGGATGGTAAATAATATGATGGGGTAGGAGTATCTCCATCACATAGGATCAAAACTAGGAGATCATATGATGGGGTAAGAATATGCTAATCATAGAGGATCAAAACTAGGAGATAGTATGATGGGGTAGGAATATGCCCATCATTGAGGATCGAAATAAGAGATTATATGATGGGGCAGAAATATGCCCATCAAAGAAGATCAAAACTTAGAGATTATATAATGGGGAAGGAATATGTCTATCTCAAAGGATTAAGTCTAGCAGATCATATGATCTGGTTGGAATATGTCCATTACATAGGATCAAATTGGGGAGATTATATGATGGGGTAGGAATATACCCATCAGAAAGGATCAAAATTAGGAGATCATTTTATGGTGTAGGAATATGCCCATGACACAGGATCAAAACTGACAGATCGTATGATGGGGTAGGAATATGCCCATAAAAGAAGATCAAAACTTAGAGTTCATATAATGGGGTAGGAATATGTCTATCTCAAAGGATACAGGCTGGCAAATCATATGATGGGGTAAGAATATATCCATCATATAGGATCAAAACTAGGAGATTCAAATGATGGGGTTGGAAAATGCC